>OZ010745.1:22329845-22602524 GCA_963932245.1 Tachinus rufipes | reverse complement strand
TCGATAAGCGGATGTGCTACACCAACTTAGTCCCACGACAGTAATAGGATTTACCTCCTCCCCGACTAAATAGTAATTAACATCTATAGAGTAAAAAAAATTCAATCACTTGATAACAAACATCCAGAAATAAGATTAACTTTCTTCTTCTAATGTTTGTGATTAAGAAAATGAATCACAAACACCCGAGCGGATTTCAACCATCCGACCACCACTCCAAACAATAGACCAACAAAACTAAACTGACCACCCATCCAAATAATATCTGTAATTAAGAAAAACACACAAACACTCGGACGGGTGAGCAAATACCACCAATCCAAACCAGACCATTAACAAAATTTACGCCGCCCACCCAGCCATATGTCTGTGATTCAGAATTGTTTCGCACACTCAGGGGGGTGATCTGAGAAGACCAATCCAAACCACACGCCTACAAAATTTAACACCCATCCAAGTGTTTGTGATCAAAAAAAATTATTCGCACGCACTCGAACGGGTGGTCGGGGAACACCTTTTTAAACTATATGCTCACAAAATTAATAACTTAGACCCAACCCAACCAAATGTTTCGAATCAAGAAATTGCAGCAATCAAAATCACTTGCCTAAAAGTATTTTTGAATTTTGCACTTTTAAATAGATTATATAAAGATTTAAAAAAATACAAAACCATAAAAAAACAAGCAAACCTAAAAGTATAATTAGTAAAATGACAAGCGTTTGGCAACTAATAATGATGAACCAAGAAATTAGCCAGTCGTCCAAGTGTCTTCAATAAAAAGTTTACAAAATGTTTGAAAACAACAAAACTCTCACACGTCAGCTCAATTCCCAATATTGAGACTCTTCAGGAAATACATGCCCCAGCCTAACTAGTTGCAAATAACATCCTCATCCTCCAACAAAAATAACTTTACAGCTAATAACTAAGTAAAATCTAGTAAAAGACTTCCTTAAACTCTTATAAAAAACCTAAACGTAAAGCAAAAGAACCCTCACATCCACAAACTAACTCTTTGGAGACCCTAAACATCCTCAGCACCTCTTCGAACATTTCAAAAAACAATGTCCAAAATATTTAATAATTTAATGTCATCATTAACTCCAGCTCGGAAAGCACAAACTCCTACAGTGTAAATTCTACCAGATTCCACAAAATCGATTCAGGGATTCATAACTAAAAAAAAACAGCCTTTAACTGCATTCAAGACAAAACCAAACTGCACAAAACAAACTTAGTAAGCCTGCTTACAATAGACCAAGTACAAATCTGGTATATCAGAAAAAAGTAACAAACTAATTTCTGTTGCTAAAAAATCGAGTACAGAAAAAACAGCATAAACCGCAGAGTCGTCAACCACAAACGTTAACTAGACAAAATGTTCATAAGCGGTCAAAGATTTAACATATAGTTACCAAACTACTACAACAATCCATGGCTGTGCTGGTTTTGTCAAGCTAACACAAACCCGATACAGCTCCATTAACACTGTGTCTCGTAGTAGATATTACCAAAAACAAACAAAAAAAAAAACCTTTATCTTCAACTTACAAACCTAATAAACTAGGAAATCCAAGAAATAAAAATTATTCTTAACCTAATCACAACAAAAAAAACTAAAGAGCCAAAGAATGTAAAAAAAACAGTAACTTCAAAACGTACTCGGGAGAACAAATAATTTATCTACAAAAATCAAACCCTTGTTGAAAAAGAACTGTATCCTCAATTCTACCAAAGTAAGCTGAAAATAATTAACTCATATAATTAAGAGTTGAATCTGCAATGTCCGTTTTCGTATATCTCATCTACTGGACAAAAAAAAGTCTTTACAACCATAGTCAAATACTGCAAATAGTAACCTGTTGCTATGGTAAAGCCATTTTGTATCAAAAGTTTCACAAGAACAAAAATTAATGTAAAAATACAAAGTTTGTAACGGCATAATAATATACGCAAATCATTCAAACGTTATTTTGTACTACAATTATTACAACAGCATTTGCTGATTAATTTAAAGACGTAGTGCCACCCAAAAATACATTGGGAAGCCAACTATGTAACCGTATCTCATTGCTATTAAAATAATGGAAAACTGTTTCTACTTGCGTTTCTATATTATCTTTCTAGTATTTGCTTTGCTACTTGGTGCTGCCAAAAGGTTTTACCAGTTTGTTGTTTTTGTTCTTGGTTCAGAACTCTTTTTGTAGCTCCTTGGTGCAAAAAGGTATTTCTTTCAGAAAAGTTGTCTTTTTTAGTCACGTTTGAATACTCAATATTGGCAGTGAAGCGGCTTCAATCGGTTTTGCTATACCGGGTGGGATTGCTGATATTTGCAACTAGTAGCAGTTCTGAGACGAGCAGGTCATTTCTTTGTAGTACTTGGGGTTGCACGATGCGCAATCTGTCTTGTTGATAGTCAATATGTAGATTTTGAACGATTTCCGTATATACTATCAGACTTCTTTAGTGTCTTCATGATGACTTTGTTTACGGAGGCAATTTTGATTTGCAGTAGCCCTTAATTGGTTTTATCTGTGCTGAAGTTCTCTGTTTGTCAACTCAGCGAAGGTTTCAAGTTACATTGGGTAACTTTGGATTGCTAGTAATGAAGTTTGTTATATTCATAAGTTGCTTGAGAGCTGTGTTAGTGATGCTATTCAGGTGACTTGGTGGTTGCTTGTCAAAACAAGCTTTCCAGCAAGTTACCAACACGCCGTAACTTGCTGGAATGTCGATGTAATACCTTTCTGCTAAGTATTCTTCTAGCAACTGCCTCTACCGTCGGATTTTCTGATTGTGTTTCCTTTTCAGGGTAATGTTGATGGGGTTGTGAAAGTACCAATGTCTTTTCTCCCGTACTGCATAATACAAGTAGGGAAAAGAGTCGTTGACTGTGGAGAAGATAGAGTGGACCATTTATTAGTTGTAATTGTATGGGTGTGGTAGGAGACTATGTATTCCACCTGGTGTGTTGTGATATGGTTTTTTCTTGGAATTAGAAACAAATTTCTTTCACTGTTGAGTCAAAATAAAGATATAACCCAGTATTCACCTGGTCCAGGTGTGGTACGTATTGGTGCGGTTTTTCAGAGGTGGGAAATGTACGGTAGTTATAGTTTCTGTGTTTATATGCAGCAGATACGGTCTGATCCGCGGTCATATATGTGTAAGTTCCATACTGTTACTGAGTTGTGAGTTTTCCAGAGTTCAGGAAATGACCCATGACGGAAAGTGTGATCCTGCAAGTCGACGGTATTCCTGAAAACACGTTGGCAATCTTTAAGGCGTAAGTTGATGTAAAGTTGAACGACTGCCCCGGTAATGCTGCCCATGCTTCCCGACTTGCACCCGACTTACAGTTTTACCTAGTGGACCGACTTACCCCCTCCTACGACTCACGGCACACCCTTTGCCGTGAGATACTTCTTAAATCTTGAAAACAAAACTAATCAGCGACATCATGGGCGTGCATATATCTTATTATAATTCAACAATGGAATGAATACAAATGTTCCTAACTCTAAGAGAAGACCAAACAACAACACATCAGGTAAAGAACCATGGTCTTATAACAGAACCACGTATTCTGCAACCACTCACTTCTCTTCCTGTTACTAAGCAGAACGTGAGCCGGTATCATTGAAACCTATGAAAAATCTTGTGTTCTAGCAATCAGTTTGTTTTAACATTTTACTTTTAGTCATTAAATTTGAGCATAGGTAATCTAGATTATATCTGCTCGGAGTGGTTCTTTTTACTCTATACCAGTTTTGGTTGTGACACATGAAAAGAAATAAGGGTTTTGTAAAGATTAAAAAGATGTTTAGACGTCATTTGATTAATGTACGCTTAACGTTACTGGTTTAGTAAATGTATGATACAATGTTAAACTGGAGCAAAAACTAGAACACAAAATAAAATTGAAAAATTATTTAAGCTATTATTTTGTTATTTACGTATTAAGCAGCGTACAAACTCTAATAAATATTTATCAAGACAGACAATCCACGGCTTGGGCCATGTTTATTCTAAAAGCCGTTGGTTCCAATAACCCCCTTCAAAAAGGTCGTATTTTTAAAATAGCTATAAACGCACAATAAAGAAGAAGATGCCGTCGCAATAATACTTCTAGATTTGAATGTGTCCCAACACATATTCATTGTTAGTACGATGTTTTATTTATTATTTATCTCAACTTCTTAATTGGTATTATATTTTGACCTTCTCAATCTGGGATCAATTAATTAAATTATATATAAAAAAAGATAAAGTGGCCTATTTGTTTTTGTTTTGTTTTGATACTTTGATAAACTATTTAGCTGATTATTTAAGACATTGTTTTGAATATTGAATAAGAAGAGAAATTGAATTGATTGGGGTTAATATTTCTTGATTATTTGTCTACGAATAAATCTTGTTATAATAATAAAATAAAATTTCTCTTACAATATACAAAATAACATTTAATTTTTATTACCTAGCATTGATTACCACTAAATCATAATACCAGTTTTAATGAATGTCCATTCGATCAAATGCATTGTGTACAATATTTGAAACCAATACTGTTTCACTTAATTTATGATAATTGCTACTAATTAAGGATGTTTTAATGTTGGCTTTTTTACTTGGAAGTAACCGTCTCGCGAGGTAATGCACGTATGAACGCGTGTGGTCACTTCGATTCCATTGTACTTAAATGCAATAATGACCGATTGTTTCTTAAAATGCCTGGCACAATGTAATCTGTTCTCCTAATTATCCAACCATACAGTGGAAAACGTGTGATGCTGGATTTTTTGGCGTTGGGTCAGAACCCCATGTCAAAGGTCAGTATGTGCAATAATTAAGCAAAAGAAATATTCAAAAAAAAAGTTGCTTGAATTAATGCAATAATTTGCAAATAAGGAAATTACAAGGCTTTTAATTATTATGTCATGTAAGTTTATATTATGTGTCGTTAATATAAATTTTAAAAAACAGTTGAAAATTATTTTAATTGCAAGAAGTGTATGATAAATTGAGCATGTGTTTAAATTTTCTTATAGAATTCTGTTATCTTATCAACTGATTACATTATTAATGAGTTACTAGTTTTATTTTTAATATGAAATGATTTGTTTTAATTTCTTTTATAAAACTAAAAAAATAAAAAAAATATCTTTGGAAACCTAATCATATTTTTGTCACATCATACTAAAAACTCGCAAGGAAAAATGAAGAAAACTTAGATAAAGTATGTTACAATAAAAAATATTGGAAATGAAGGACGGACAGATGGCAATGGTTGTAGTAAACAAATTCGTTATACACATTCGTATAAATATAGATTATATAAAGTAATTCGTCTTTAGTAAACAAATTAAGATTTTCTAATTCTAGTCTCCAATTTTTGCATGCTTCAAGAATCGTTCTCTTCTTCTGTTGGTGCATAACCCATTAATAAATGTTAGCGACCACATCTTCCATCTCGTTTCGGATTTTATTGTTTTTTTTTCCTTCAATTTTCTATGTCCTAACTAAGTAAACTGTCTTCCTTCTCTTTATTGTACTCAATAGTTCTCAGTTTTTATTTACTCGTAAAAAACTTCTTTGTTTGTGTACTCACACGTCTCAAAAGCTTCTATTAAAGCAATATTTTGAAGAAAACAAAGTTTTCCAAATTACCAAAACATTATTTCAGATTTGTTAATAACTTAGTATGTTTACAACTTTCTTTGTCCTGCTAGTTGTATTTGAATTCTTATGAGAAATACTAATTATAAACTTTCTTTTAATCCATGTATCTATTTGTAATAATTACTTAATGTATTTTTATTTTACATTATTGAATAATATCTCTTAATAAATTCCAGTCACATTCAGAATATAATATCATTAAAATATGATTGCATCACATCCTTTAATTTTTTTTACAATTAGGTAATTAAATTAAAAAATTTATAGTTCGACATTATATTTCATGTTGGCGCATTTTTTACAATTGCATTAAATCATTAATCACACCATAAATTATTAAACGGAACAAAATATCTAATTCGAGACGGCGTTAAAATTTAACTGGACTCTTGAAAAGAAAAAAAAAACTATAATAATATATAAAGAACATTGCATTATTATTTTAAATAAAATCGCAGATTTTATATCATATATAACAATAGCGAAAAATAGGATATACAATAAACTATAACAATTTTTTACTAGTGATAAAATATTGGTAATAAAATTGTATAATAAATTTTACAAGTGTGAATTGAGGGTAAGTAAGAACCGGGTCATGACATTGATTTTTATTTCTTATTTATCATCAGTACAATCTGCCAAAATATTACACAATCGGTGATTGTATCTTGTATGGTTTTAGTGACTCACCTGACAATTATCACATGTTGCATTCGCACCATATGGGATTGTTATCTCATACACATAATATAAATGTTATTTTTAACGAATTGCATGATGAAATACATCCCTCGTTAAAAGAGTAATCGATTAATCATGATTATTTATTAATACGACAGCAATTATAATTTGCAAAACTGCATATACAACAGATGCAAATCTTGTAAGAGTTTTTAAATCAATTTTCAAGTTAAATAAATATACTTTATGCACGCAAATGGGTAACATTATGTATACAATAATGTATTAAAAACTATAAATATAAAGCAAATAATGACACTTGATATAATTGATTTGTGGTTACATTTTTTAAATTATGATTTTTTAATGCCATTTTCTGTTAGTTGATAATTGAGTAGTATTTACTAGTATCTTCATAGTACATATATTATGTTACAAGTGCGGAAAAGCTTTTATTAGAAGTGTGGAGCACAAACGAAATATGTCCATCATAACAGTTTTTAAATTATCTTTTCCGCAAGTGTATTACGTTTTTTTTTTTCAAATTAATCAATTTTTTTAATTTAATAAAAAATATTTTTTAATAATCAATTTTTTTAAGAAAATTTGTGAAATAATATATGAATATTTATTTGTTTTATATTATGTCAGTTACATTTAAGTAATAGAATAAACAGCATTAAAAACGTAAACACAACTTTCTTTAAAAGAAGTGCGATAAAAAACCTAATCGTACTTAATAACATTGGTCCTTCGAACCGGATACAAAACTTCTGATATAGGAAAGTGCTTGGCAACCCGTGATATAAGTACACTATTCCAGAAAATATACAATGCCAAATACAACAGACAGACAAAGTATAATCAATCAAACAAGACGCTCGATTAAAATAAAAAAATAAAAAAAAGCAAACAACTAATAAGTAAAATAACACAACTATCTAATGGCATTTTAGAAACAGTTAGTACGAGACAAATTAAAACGTGTTAATAAGCGCATAGATAGGCACAACAAACTCACCAAACTGAAAAGCAAAGCATTTAGTGAAAGCAATATATATGAGACAGATAAAGAAACCAGCAAGTATTGCACACGGTTTTAGTGCAAACAATTATTCAGACAACGTCAATGGGTCGCAATCAATCAGTCAAATATAACTACCAAATATAAAATAGCCTAGAATATACTAAAGAAACCTTTTTAGGAAGTGCACTAACATAGTTTTCCGTTCGGGTTTGTCACATTCTCTTTCTCGTTGGCTTGCCAGAAGAAACCGGAAAAATAAAATGCCTTGCGTAAAACAAAAAGTGACTAGACTGAATTTACAACAATACTTTCGTTCAAGAGCACGTAATTAAACATAAACGGCTATAAAAAGAATATAAATATAGATGTCAGCAAATAAAAACAAAACACCCCGATTAGTTTGCGGTAACGGGCAATGGCCCGCTACTTAAGTAGTAGTCTGCTCTAAGAATTCTGAAAAAGCAAAGACAAAGAAAACAAAACAAAACTGAGGACTCCTTAGAGTCCCCAAAGTCGGCAGAAAAGCCAAAGATGGAACCGCTAAACCAAGGCTATCAGAAACGGCCAGGCAAACACTCCGCAGACAAAAAGCCTTTCAGGTGGTATAGTACTACTTAACTGTACACCAAAGATGTAGGGTGCAAGTCCCCTATCAAGAAAATCTAAATTTTGGGTTTTTCTTTTCTTTTTCTCGTGTTGTGATGAGAGTACGTCTTCTTTCGTATAAAAAGAGAAACTTTAGTAAGTCTTCTTCTTCTTCTTCTATATTGCGCGTTTTACAGCTATTTTACATCCCCCCAGAAGTCTTACAACTTGTTTGAAGGTGGTTGATGTGACCAACGGCTTATTAGGTGACTTCCAAATCACCCCGGTGGATAAAGAGCAAATTATTATTTTAGTCATATTCGGGGATCAAACCTCGGACTGTTAGCGTGCTACGCTGACGCTCTATAACTGAGCCATCTCACCTCTCGTGTACTACCTCGATGTTGAGTGCACCTTAAAGAACCCAATAAATTAGGTTGGAATTCCTGAATTTGTTGCAACTTTTCCAGATGTAGTATTCTTAACCTCTGGCGTCGGTGATTAACCCTACAAGCAAAACTAGACCCACTTTAAATAAATAAATTAACTAATTAACTATCCGAAGGCAAAAAAGGCTCAGGGAGCTCAAGCAACCAACGCAACTATGACGACATGGACGCACAAGCAAAACCTATCTACCTACAGATAATACGGCAAGGACGCAACAGTGACACTCCAGACTACCTGCACCAACCACTCCAGGTATATCAGAAAAGCAAAAACAAAACTTGTCCAGCAACAATGCAATAAAGTGTATCCATTTCTAAAAAAGATAAAAAGAAACAGAAAAAACAGGGCAAAGAAACCATGAATCAAAATGCAATCGCCGCGGAACTGTAACGGTAAGTAAAATAATAAAAGTTGTGCAGATCAATCTACTATCAATGTAGAACAGCCACTGCAGCCCTCAATGCGCATATTGTCAAAAACAACATTGATATCGCCCTTCTCCAGGACCTTGGATTTACAAAAAAAAAGGGTCAAGCAGAACAAGCACTAAAAGCTCGGCGACAAAACCAGTACCATAATAATCTGCAAACTAACTACACATCAGAAAAAGCTAGCTCATTGCATAGAAATAGCTTTTAGTGGCTTTTTGAATATTAAAGAAAAAAATGACAATTCAAATCCATCCATCACAAGACCAACTCTATGCTCCACAATTTTTTCTCTTACAGTAGAACTCAACACGACAGCAAAAAAAGGTAAACCTGTTAAAAAAAGACTGAGCTTACTAAGACCCTCAATAAGAAAAGAAATCTGACATATGATGTTTTCTAAGCAGTAGAAGTAACCTTTCCGTTGGTCTGAATCACGGCACAATAAAAAAATCAAACAAGGCAACGCATATGAGGCACCGCACTATCAATCTGGCACGCCGCTAACAAATAAAAATGAAGCCAACCCGGTAAGGACTAGTATAACATCAAAAATAAATAAGACCAACTCGCAGAATTGGTAGTACAAGTAAAAATAAATTTAAAAAAAAAAAAAACAATAACAAAATATCCAGATCCTTAACAAAAACCTTTCCCGCCCTAAACTTTATTAAAAAGCTGACCAAAGCTTACAAGAAATTGCCAAAACGCAAACAAGTTGGCATAGAAGCCCAAACACAGAAATAGGTACCCAGACAACAAACAGGACAAATAAGATTGAAAACAAACTAGCAAGAAAACTACAAGGTGCGGCAGGAAAACTTGCTGATTTGATTTGAGCGCAAATGAGCAAAACGTGGTTATAAATGGATAAGGATGGTCTCATTCAAAAAAAGGGGTTTTGAAGTTATGTTACCGCTCAAGCCAGTTGTCGTCATGCGTTGGACAAAAGAGGGACGTGCGTTCGCCGTCGAGGCCTACTTTTCCAATGGTCGTTCGGTAGTCGCCACCCAACGTGACTTCCTGGCCGGCAATAGCTCGTTTCGTTGGTGGACTCATTCAGAAAAAGTGGCAGTGTGGCAAAAAAAAAGACCAGAAGGTCAACGGACTTCCAGAACCCCAGAAAACGTCGAGAGGGTAAGAAACAAATTCAGTTTCATCACTACAAACTTGCTGTGGTGCAAGAGCTTAGTGACCGCAATTTTATTTCTCGCTAAACTGCATGTGAAGCGCTGCTTAAATTGCCTGACGACGCCCTCGTAATTTTCAATGATGAAGCCCATTTCTACCTCTCCGGCTGCGTAAACAAACAAAACATGCGTTATTGGAGTCAATCCCCTTGAACTTCATGAGAAGCCACTAGTGTTACTGTGGTGTGATGTGCATTGTCAAGAATTGCAATAATTCGGCCTTACTTTGTCAAGAAAAAAGAACACACTGTCACTGTGAATGCAATTCGCTACAAAAAAATTATTAAAGCATTTTTTCTCCCAAAACTTGAAGAAATGGAACTTGGGGAGGTATAGTTTCAGCAGGACGGAGCCACGGCACACAGAAAAAATTTCAATAAAACTATTGAGAGAACACTTCCACTCCTTGAGAAATTTGGCTCCCTGTGACGTTTTTTTAAGGGAATATCTCAAAATCATTGTCTATATTGACAAACCAAAGACCCTGCAACACCTGAAGGACGCATCGCCAACATTCCCGTCGATATGCTAAACTTCAAAAAGCGGGTAGATCAGTGTATCACTAAAAATAACCGCCATTTGTCCGATGTCATTTTTAAAACCACTTAAAACAAAAATTCAGAATGTGTACAATACGATAAAAAAATAATTAAATCAATATATGAAATACTTTTTCTTTTATTGACCTTTCAAATCAATTTCCCTGCCGCATCCTGTAAATGCTAGTATACTCAAAGCATTAGTTAAGCATTACTAAGATATACAGAAAAACACCTCCTCCACAAAATATGTCACACCACCAAAAGTAAAAAAACCGGCGGAAGTCAGAAAAATCTAATTGTTATCACCAGGAGAAGCCTCGAACAAAACGATTAAAAATATTATCGGTAAAAATCCAAAACTGTAAATCGTTGCGGAGCACTTACAGTAAACAGTGAACGGTATTGCAACATGTTAAGGAACTTTTTGGTTCCAGAACTTCAGGTGTTTGAAGGTTTAAATGTAAAAACATGGTTTCAACAAGATGGGGCCACCCCTCAAACCAATCACTTGAGGTTATGAATCAACTTTTCGTCAAGGTATCATCAACTGGCCTAGGCGAAGCCCTAACCTTACACCCCTTGATTAGTAACCTAATCTAACATTACACCCCTTGATTCTTTCTTATACCTTAAGAAAAATGTTTATAAAAACAAACCACAAACTCTACTGCAATTTAAGCACAACATCCGCACTAAAATGGCCGCCGTTTCCAGAGAGATGTGTCGACGCGTAACGACCAATTTCCGTTTTCGGTTAGCAGAGTGTCAGCAGCGCGAGAGTCAACATTTGGACAACATAATTTTCCAAAACTTTGTATAAAAAATAAAATAAATTTTTTTGAAAAATATTTTATTTATTATTAGTTTTGTTTCCGAGCTTGGCAATGCAGCTCCACAAATAGCAAGTATGTAAAAAGAAAAACCTCAGTAAATTATACACACATCGTTAACGGCCTTAAAATATATACATAGAGAAAGCCTGCAATGGCGTGCTCAAAAACTGAGTAGTGACTTTGCCAACTTTAACAGGCTAAACAAGCTAAAAAAAAAAACAATACAAAAAAGCCGCACCTGCGCCGAGAATAAAGCAAAGCAAAAAAAACATGGAAAAAGCTATGCTAAAAAGTAAACATCGTAACCAAAAAAGATCGGGATGCGCTCGCCAGTCGGCATGCCAAGCTAAATACATGTTAAGATGACAAAAACAGCTGTTCCCCGAGCAGCAAAAAACAGCATCGCCAAAGATTGCATGCTAACCCAAAAAAATCCCCAATATCATCACAAAAAAAAGTAAAAGAAGCCACGAGCAGAATCAAAACCAAGAAAAAACTGCAAGAACAGATAATATCCCCTCTAGGTAATAAAAATGATTACGATAAACTTAATATTCCCAAAAGAGTGAAAAACTGGAAACTTGATTGATTCAAAAACATTAAAAAAAAAAGAAAAAAAATCATACAGACCTCTTAAACGCAACTGGCAAAGATTACCAGCAGATAATCAACAAAAGACTGCTGGGTGAATTGAAAAAGTAAGAAAGCACGCAATACGGGTTTGGAAAAAAGCGCTTTACCATAGATGCGATCAGCACAGTGCAGAATATAGCGCAGAATATTTTATTTAAATACGTTATATTGGTGACGCAAGATGTAAAAAACGCTTTTAACACAGTTAGATAGCCCGACATAAAGGATGGTCCATCTAGTAGTATCTATTTAATCATATGTTATTTTGACTGTGACAGGTCTTTCCCGTAAGAAATCTTGAGAAAAAGTCATCATATTTCCGCAAAGCAAAATCAATCGCTTTACGCTTAAACAACGTTGGAAAATATTGCAAACTTATTTCCAAAATCAATGTTGTGTAGCCCAAACAGTGCGTTTATTGAAAAGAAGTTTTGACCAATGAGGCCCCCACCTCGCGTGCTGTACATAAGCTTGTGCAAAAAATTCGTGAGACTGGCATGCTAGTAGCCAACACACACGATCCCCGCCGTCGTACTGTGCGCACTAACAAAAATGTGGCTGCCGTAGCCGAGAGTGTGCAACTCAGTCCTGGAACATCAACTCGCCATCGATTTCAACAACTCAACATTTCACACACCTGATGCAAATTTTGCACAAAAACCTCGCATTATTCGCTTATGAAGGCACACGACCAGACGGTTCGTTATCGCTTCTCAGTTTGGGTGTTAGAACAGCTCGAAATGAACAACGATTTTGCTCGAAAAATCATCTTTTCTGACAAAGCGCATTTTCATCTCGGCGGCTATGTTAACAAGCAAAACTGTCGCATCTGGGGATCGGAAAACCCGCACGTGATTGTCGAGAAGCCAATGCATCCTCAGAGAGTGACAGTTTGGTGCGGCTTTTGGAGCGGTGGCATCATTGGCCCATTTTTCTTTGAAAATTCTGCTAAAATCACCATTTCGGTCAACGGTGAGCGCTACAGAGGCATGATAAACATTTTTTTGTGGCCGGAAATTGGACAATCTTTGGTTTCAGCAAGATGGCGCGCCATGCCACACAGCTCTTGCCACAATCAATCTGTTGCGCGCCAAGTTCGGCAATCATGTTATCAGCCGTCTCGGCGATGCCAATTAGCCACCTCGGAGCTGCAATTTAACTTAACCGTTAGACTTTTTTGTAGGGTGCCGTGAAGGACAGATGTTATACAAACAAGCCATTAATAATTCAGGCCCTTAAAGCGAATAATTTTTGTTAATTTTTTTGAAGTTTTAAAAAGAGACCACTAAATGGACCACCCTTTAGTTAACAGGCTATGACAAAAAAAGTATCGCCTTACCTTCAAGGTTATAAACAGCTACCTATACAAACTCAAAATAAAAATAATGAAAAACAAAAAGCACAAGTAAGACATTACGAGCGGGATTCGCATAGATCTGTCAAAGGTCCAACCTTATAGAATGCCAGCTATGACGGCATCCTGCACAAACCCATGTCGGAAAAGATCACCTTGATAAAGCACGCCGGTGATCTAACAATGCGCGTATCCGGAAACAGGAAATAAAGAATAGCAAAAATGTCAAATGGTCATAGACAAAAATAAAAATAAGCACTCAAAACCAAAGCCGTCATATTAGCAAACAAACAAAACTGCAGAAAGTAAGTTTCCGTGACATAATCATAGAAACCAACAAAGTCTCAAACACCTCAGTGTAACATTCGAGCACAACACGAGCAAATATGAGTCTCTACATCAAAAGCAACAGATAGAACAAACAAGGAAGCAACGTTGATGCCTAACATCGGCCGAGCAAAAAAAAAACAAAAAAGTTTTGTGTATCGTATAAGTTCTATAATATTATACAGCTTTTCAATATGAAGCAAATCGACAACCGTGAGGAGGTATAAAAATGATCAATACTCAAATAAAATTATCATAAAAATCGCTCGCTCTAACAGAACGGCATCTACAAAGGCACTACTAGTGGTTGCTACGACAATTCCGCTACACCTTCTTGCGCAAGAAAAAATGTACAAAACTACTATATCAAACAAAGAATTTTGACCAAGAAAAAAAGCATCGCAACAATGGCCAGACTAATACTAGAAATATTGCCGTAAATTAAACAAAAACACAAAACACGGCTCCATTGGATATCACCTTACCCAGTTTCTTATAGAACACAGACTCTAGCTATCTGCACAAATTAAAATTAAAAAACAGTAACAAATGCATAGATTGTACAGATGACTGATAGAGTGGGCATAGAAATCGCGGTTGCAAACCTGATTAACTAAACAAACTGGCAGTACAAAGCAACAACCATAAAAAATTAGATACTGAGCAAAAAATAAAAAATAAAACAAAGACGTATAGAAGAAAGTGCATCAAGCATTTCCTCCACTCACAAAGAAAAAAGCTTACGCTGCAATACTTGTATAGACAGGGTGTTCAAAAAAGAACGTAAAACATTTAAGGAAGTGGTAGTACAAACCACAACAAACAAAAAAGTCTTAATAAACATGGGTTGTCATAGCAACGGTTTCGGAGATATGAACATTATTTTATTCCATCCATTTTTTATTTTAGAAAAACGTGCATTTTCTTATCATATCTTAGCTGATGTTTTGTAAAATAAACATTTAGTATTTGTTGTTGTTAGTGCAAAAGTTTTTATTGCTATGGCTGATTACTCTAATGCAGAACTAGTTAACATGCATTTTATGTATGATCGTGCTAATAAGATCGCCACCAAAGAGCGACGTCTTTATGTAAAAGCTTATCCAAATCGCCAGATTCCTTAACATCGTATGTTTGGAAAAATTCACCAGAGATTGAGAGATATCGGTTCACTTCAAAAACAGTTTCTTTCCGGCAGACCAGGGTCGGTATCTACTCCTAGAGCAGAACAAGAAATTATAGCACAGATAGAGCATAAACCAGGAACAAGTGTGCGAAGGATATCAGCCGAGTTAGGAATTGGTGCTACTTGTTTGGAGAACCCTCCAAGAGCTGCTGCTCTATCCATACCATGTACAACGAGTACAGGCCTTAAATTTAACATCGGGCACGTTTGGTTTTTGTCGCTGGTTTCTACGCAAAGATGCTGAAAACCCGCAGTTTCTTGTAAACATTATTTGTACGTATGTAGCCGAGTTCATACAAAATAGAGTTGTTAATTTTCATAATGCACATCGTTGGGCCGACAAAAATCCCCATGCTGTAATTGAATGTGGACATCAGACACGTTTTTCATTAAACAGTTAGATGGGTATTGTAAGCGACAGGTTTCTAGATCCTATTGTTTTACCAAACCGATTAGCAGGCGCTGCTTACCTTAACTTTCTGCAGAACACAAAAGATGATCTTTTGGACAACATTCCTTTGGCCCACAGGCAACAAATGTGGTTCCAGCATGATGGTGCTCCAGCTCATTTTTCGATTGCCGTTTGAAAGCATTTAGACCAAACCCTCTTAATTTTTTTCTTTGGAGATATTTGAAATCATTAGTGAATGCTACTCTCCTGTAAATAGCCTCAAGGAGCTGCAGTTAAAAATGAATGAAAAGTGCCAAGAAATCCGAGCCAATAAGGAGGTTTTAGAAAGAATATAAATGACCTTCAGAAAAAATGTCGTGCCTGTTTGGAAGTGTAAAAAAGGCACTTCAAACATCTTCTATAACTGTTCTTTGTAAAAATATATAAAAATAAATAATGTTTTATGTCTCCGAAACCGTTGCTATAACAATGCATGTTTATTAAGACTTTTTTGTTTGTTGTGGTCCGTACTACCACCCCCTTAAATATTATCCATCCTTTTTTGAACACCCTGTATAGTGAGTTGATCACAGACCTAAGCTGACTATTTCCACAAAAAGGCTCAACAAAAAAAATGTATTCAAATAACGCCATTTTTAAGGACAATAATAAAATTGTTATCAGTAACCTTAAAGTTTGTTAGCTGAAAACTTTTGAACGCATTTTATCTCATCTGCATCTGTATTGTATTATATTATAATTAGTATATTTATTATGCAATGTTATTACAAAGTATTAGTGTTGTAAATGTTAAAAGCATTATAGAGCTTTGCGATGACCATCCATACAACTTTAATTGCTATATATTTGTTTTAAGTTATGTCAGTTATATTTAAGATACCGAATAAACAGTATTAAAAACGTAAACTCAATTTGCCTTAAAATATGTACAACCAAAAATATGAGCAAATCTTTTTAGTTTAAATTAAGTTCTTGCATTTTTATAAGCTGTTGCCGGGCTTAGATAAATTAATCCTTCCGCCGCATGTATAATAACATTCGCCGCACTCACAACCTTACTGAATCTATTTAACTAACTCGTTTATACATAAAAATTAAACTCCACTGATCTAACAAAAGCTTTCCTTATGAAACTATTCTATTCTATTCTAATTCAACAAACGGACTTCTATGCAATTAAGCAAATTATTTAATTTTTCCTTGTCAGCTTAATATTTATCTATTTTAAAGCTAAAAGTGTTTTATTTTATAGTTTTATGTTGGCTATAAAGCATTGCCACTCCAAAAAATAATTTTTGTTTAGTTTGGTGTTAAACATATAAGTAACTTTACAACTCGTGCAAGCAAAGTAAAAAAAAAATAGTCAAAAAATACATTTGAAGAAATACCAATAAAATAACGTTTTGCAAAAGTAAAACAGGAAGAATAATAAAGTTAAAATTCATAGCAAAATAAATATTAATGGTTTAGTAAAATAGTAATAACTCTTAAAACAAGCATGCATCTTAATTTCACAGGAAATGCAATGCATAACATTATTTCAAATTAGACACAACCACCATGCATATTAACCAATAAACTACCATGAATACTCAACGCAAAGTAAAAAAATGTATTTGCAAATAGGTAAAATGTTCATATAAAAGCTCTAAACAAGAACGTAATGATATGTACGACAACCAATTAAACCTCCATCGATAATAACAGTTGACATGTTTATTGATATTGCCATTTGATCACAATAATTTTCGTTTTGCTTTCTTTGTTTAATTAAAACATTAAAATGTGTGATTGAAATCTTATATGCAAATCGTTTTAATATAAGACACTAAGCCCGGCTAAGCATTCGGTTATAAAAATAACCTGTCCGAGCTTAATGCCTGTGTGACACTGCAGTCTCGCATTTGCATTAAAAATCGATATAAAAAAAATATTAATACCTACGTAAAACCAAAATTTATTTAATTACATGTTTGAATAATAAATTAGCCCAAGAAATCCCGAAATGTCTTAATTTTGAAGAAACCAATTAACCGCGCTACGGAATTAATTACGTAAAAATGTAATTACAAAGAGGTAAATCAAAATAATTGGGGATCTCGTCGAGTAATTTCAATTAATTAAATACCCTAATGTAAATATGTTGACTAGTTTAGAAAAACATGTTAATTTTATAAAAAGAAAAAAATCATCTCATTATAAGATTTTGAATATTTTATGAAATGGTAATGTAAACATGTATTTATAATTTCTGGTAAATAACAAGACATAATGATCTATATATTATCTTATTTATAATTAACACTTTTATATAAAATAAGTAGAATGAATTAAAATATTTCTTAAATGTTATAAGTGGCTACACTCCTACTATAGTAGCTGAAAATGTAATTGAAAATCTAATTACAACTTAAAATAGGTTATTATGCTATAGTGCGTTAATAAATTTAGTAGAATTACACAAAAAAAAGTAACAATTTAGTTTTAACAGTGAGCAATTGGTGTAAGAATATTTGTTTGTCAAAACAAAAATTTAATATTGCTCATAAGTTCAAACCAAAACCAACTCGTCCTTAGACGAACTGCCAAGGACCTCCAAAACCCACCCAGAGTACCAAGCCTTCAACAGCCCGAACCCAGACCAAGAGATGAACTTATATCGTGGGATGCTTAGCCGATTAACCAACACTCACCCACCTGAGTTTCGTAGTATGTCTCCTTCTAACCCAGCCACTGGCTGGAGACGAGGCCAATATAGTTAAACAACATTACCAAGCTAGTAGGGGCGGATATACAAAGACTCAAATTGCAAAGTTCCAACCACCTACTAACACTTCAAGGGCTTGGGCATAAAGATCACATTTTTTTTTTCAAAACTCAAAGACCATTTTCGGGTATTCCAAGTACCAGAACTGATCTACCACACTTGTCTGGTGAACTCAAAGACAAAGCCAAAAAATGGCAAAAACAAGTAAACTTCAATTTAAAACCCGTTTACGACAAAACTAAACAAGCCATTCTTCAAAAACACGCAAACCCGGACTTAATTGTTCATCAAACAAACAAAAAACGCAGCCCCACAAAAACAAATCAGCAGCGGTAGAAACTAGCGTAAGCATAGCACAACCATCAATCCCTGCTCCAGAAAAAGCAGTTTACAACTGCTACAATTCACGTCACATATCAAGAGACCGACAGTTAAGAGTTAATTTATTGAGCTTATCCCCAAACCAAACCAACGACGACTAATACAAGAATTCGCTAGTCTCTTTAAAGGTTTTAAGACCACCTACTACCAACGCGTTGGCAAACGTGTAGATTTACAAGACACTACGCCTATACAAACCCGGCTGTACTCGTATGTAGAGAAAAAGAAGCTCATCTACGATCAAAAAGGCAAGTTCTCGCTAAATGCGTAATCAAACCCTTTATTAGTGACTACCCCGGTAGTCATCATCAAACAGAAAAATGAAAAACCTTGCATTTGTATCAACTTCCGCGCCGTCAATACGGCCAGCAGAGATTAAGCCGCACTATTGCCAAAAATCCAAAAAACCCTAAAGAATTTTGAAGCCGCGGCCGTCTAGTACCTAGACTGCACGTGGTTGAGAGACATTCGTTTCCTGTTAAAAACGGATAACCGAGGCACGCAGGATACCATGACCAAATTCATGCAATGCTCGTTACTGCTAGCCTTATTCGATTTTAACATAGAGCGTACGCCCGGAGCTACAAACTATTAACCCAACGCACTATCAGCCCATAGCAATGAAGAAGCCGACAGCAAAGCCAACAAACTAGGCCGACTAGTATCCTCCAAAGTCACGGCACAATCTGTTAGCCTTACGGCCTTTAGAACTAGAATTAAAACTTTGGCAGCCTCCGTAGGGCGCAGCCAACGCGAGTCATCAATCAACAGGTTAAACCAATAGCTAACTAAACCAGGAAGAGACGTAAGTTACCTGCAAAGCCCAGTCAGCAAATTATATTGTATCCTAGGTGGTTCAGACCAGCTGTCCATTCCTCCGACAATATACGGTGACATCACAACAACGATGCCGCCGGTCACCCAAAGCAAAACAAGGCCTGCTGCAACCTATTACAAGTGACACCACAAGCCAAGCGTCAGAAAGAATGTTAAATCATACGTCCAGTGGTGCATTACTGGCGCTGCCCTACAGTCTGATCCCAACAGCAACCCCTGGCAGCGTTATCTCTATTGACTACTTGGGTCCGCTAGACACCTCGCCCAGAAGTCATCGGTTAATTTTGATAGACATGAGCACCCGCTGGGTAGAAACTTTCGCCACCCAACCTAGCACCAGTAAACAGCAAATCTTCTGCCAATTCGTCTATCCAAAGATCGAGCTGAGCGACAACAGCCCACTATTCGTCAGCTATGAAGTTCTAGAAGCTAAGAAGTTAAATAAGTTACTATAGTTCTTAATGAACCAAAACGAGTGCAAACAGAAAAAAACATCAAAGCTTTGTTAGCAATAATGCAAAAACTCAAATAAAAAAATACCAAAAGCTAGCATTTGTGTCATGTAAATCACAGCATTGGATACGCATAATTTAAAATTTTACAGAAACCATATGCGTTGCCTGGCCTAGGCATAGCCAACAGTTCCAGTTTAAAAAATTGAAAAAAAAGATTTTTTTTAATTTTGTTAAAATATCTTTTATTTTTCAAACTTAGAGACTTGTGACTACAAGAAAATACTTAGAGAGTTTGAAACTTATTTTAAAATGTGTAAACAAGCTAACTTTAGAGTTCAAAAAACGTCAAAAACTCTAAAGAAAACATTGAATAATATTTCCAAATTCGTACAGTTAGTACACAAATACTCCAAAATCTGAAAATACTATAAAATGTTATAAAAATAATAGCAGTATATTAAGTATAAGAGCAGAAAACCACCGATTGTAGCACGCCGATGTTTGGTAGATATTAAAATGCTTCAAATGCTTAAAAAAAAAATTAATTTTAATTACTATCTTGTCATAATTTGTCAAAGCAATACCAAAGCAATACAAAACAATACAAAACAATTGCTCCAAATAACAGAAATTAGAACTCTAAGATCAATAACAAGACATACATTAAGAGCCAAACAAAAAAGTGAAAAGATTAGAAATAAATGAAACAGAAAAAAAAAAATGGTCAAAGAAAAGAAGAAAATGAAGATTATGTAGAAAGAATGACAGATGACTGACTAACAAAAGTAACAAAGCAAAAAAAGCCAAACACAACAAGACCTATTGAAAGACCACCAAAACAATAACACAAAAGCTGGACTTCGACATCACAAAATTAGAACTAAAATAGTATATTACTGTAGTTTATTGGCGGATAGAAGTTATAAGCTTTGTCTTTTAGATTTTTATTATCTCCAATGTATAGATTACTCTCGCCAATGCACTTTTTCAAATCTCGGCGCATATTTTGTCGCAGGTTCAAGCCTCAGCTCAAGCAGTAAGTTATTAAGAAATTATGGCATTTATTAATTCAGGACGATAGTCTAATATATGATTAGTGCCCATTTAACCATAATTACATTTAATGTGAGAGTATGGGTGGACCAGATACTAGGCATCATCAGTATCTATAGCGCCTCCATTCTTTCAATTAATGGGTGCGATAGTATTATATTTGTTTTTAGGTATATATTCAAAGGCAGCTTGTGTAGTAGTAGCATAAGCGTAAGCCCTTGCAACTGAAACATCAAGCTTATTATTTTAGGTTTATATTTATGGCTCTATTTGATTTTGTAGTACAATTGTTAAGCTGATTTGTATTAGATTGGTTCAAGTTCCTTAAATAAATTTGTTGTTTTTACATGCGATAACGCATAATTTAGTTTATCTGTTGCACCAATTACACCTTATATGGATACATGTATACATTATTTTACAAGCGCTGTAATGACATACTTGATAGTCAAGTATAATATAAAACAAGTATTACTTGCATTAAATGTTATTAACATCTTACTATGTGCTAATATTTAAATAAAATTAAAGTTAACTTATATGATTTAACTAAAATGTGGATAAGAAATCATTAATAACACAACGGTTTTTCTTCGCTTTTGAAGAGATATGATAAATGTTCGGACGGTTCTCATAAAGACTGTTAATACGACATAATAAACTATTATCTGCTGGGATTTCACAGTTCCGAAAAACACGAATGGCCCGCGGATCGGGTGCCTGCTTTTGGTCCCCTACAATTTGCCCGTTTAAAGGCCCTGGTATTATCCAATAACGCGTTTTAAAATATCACGAACCGCATGGAGATTATCGCCGTAATGCGGGATCAAATTACTCTATTAAAGACGCTAATAACCACGGGTATAAATGCCTAGTTGTGAGCATTCGAGTGAAACGGACCAATACATTTATCATTTAAGCGTTAATTTATTATGGTAATTATTAAAACACATTTGTACATCACATCTCTTCGGAGTGGGTCCATTAGTGAGAGATTTTATTTAATATTGTTTATTAAAATAGGTGTAATTATTATGCTTTATTGTATTTATTTTATAATTATTTGTTGGCGCATGCTGTGCAATGCTTATAATACTGCTATTAAAAATACATTTTGAATAACTACAAGTTTGTAAAAATCATAATTTTTCAAAAACAAAACACGCACATATTGTGTCTACGTTTAAATTGCCATTCTTACTAACAATAAAAAATAATATTTAAATATTTCTTTTGTGTGACTTTAATTAATTCATAGAAGTCGTTATGAATGAATAAGGTGAAGCATTGATATACACAAACTAACAAAAGATTTTATTTTGATGAAATTAAATACGAAGGCGTTTAATTATATAGCTGGTGGTTTAAAATATATTTTCTGTTCAATAAAACTTTTCTCTAACATTTTTCTAATATTTTAAGTTTACTACTTTTTTTCTTCTGATTTTGGTAATATAGGGCTAAACCTGCTGAGTAAAGTTAAGTAGAGTGTGCAGCAAACGTCCAGATTTTTTGTCAAATGTTCTGCATTCCGCTAATTTTTTTAGTCCTTCAGTTCAGCTTAAAAACTCCGTTCATTGTTAAGTTTTGAATAACTATAATACCATCATAATCCCAGAAAACCGAAGCCATTACTTCAGTATCACTAAAATTATGTTTCTGTTTCAATTAATGATTTATTATCCAAAAAGCATGGCTCTTCTACCACCAAAAAGCTGCCAAATATCGCAAGCTGTGTAACAAGTCAAGAATAACTCATTTCCATACGCCATCAACTCTATAACAAAACTTTCGCCACCTGTACCATCATCAATCCTAAACAATGTGCAGCCCAGAAAGTAAAACCAATCGATATTTATTTACAACAAATAATAATAATAATACAAAATCAGGCGGGTAACAGACCATTACGTCTGCCAAACGTATTAGATCAATCAAAGCTTTCACTCAATACTACTCATTCAGATCAACAACAAAAAAAACATAATGCAGCCAACTGGATTTAACCTACAAAAAATGCCAAATACAACACTCAACCGATGGCAACAATTTAAGCCTAAGAAAGAATTCCAAATACTCTGTCAACGCCACCATAGAGAACAAGAAAACTCACATGATACGACACGAGGAAGCGAGGAGATAGCCCCGTCGTTCCCATTACCAATTCCAACGATGCGCAAATTGAAAAACTCCAACGGCAAATACGAAAGCTAAAAGCAACCAAAAATAAACCCAAGAAAAAGACAAAATGCCAGCCAAACCCCAACGTAATATTAGCAATCAAGCCAACCAAGGACAAAAAGAAGAAAGTAGCTATCCAACCCGAGGCTACCTAGCAAGAAGTGCAAAAAACTCCCAACCTGCCAAAGCCTTATCGGAAACTGCTAGACGACAGAAGAACAAGACCCAAAAACAAAGCTTATAATACAGAGGCCAAATTCCAGCAAATGCATGCATATTGATATCTAAAGGACAGATAAAAAAAAACGTTAACTGATTTCAGAAACCCGACCAAAGACAAAAATTGTCCGGCCCCAACCGAACGGATCCGATCCAACAGCAGCGTCAACCTGGTTCCTCGCGTGCAACCGAGAATAGATGCACCCACCACAGCGCGTAAAAAAACTGAAAAAAACGTAAGCCAACCAAACTAGACCAGCAAATAAAGCCAGCAAAACGCGTAAGAAAAAAAAGAAGAAATCATGCAAACTAACCAGATAGGACCAGAACCGACGACAGATTCCTAGCATGCAAAGATTTTAAATGATCATTGCTCTTAACGGTCCTAGAATGTTCAAAATGAAGCAATTCAAAAAAGGGAGATTTAAAGTTTCACGCGGTTTCAGTCGCGATAATAAAGTGGTCCGATCAAGAATGTGTTTTTTTGTGGGCAGACCGCCCATCCGTGTGCCTTCCGTTTAAGATCAAACTGAAATTCTCGCGTGGGTAAATGCATTCCAGAATAACAAAAATGTGTCCACAATAAGAAGAGAACCTTAGAATACCGTCACTACCCTAGAAAACATTGAGAGTTCAAGCTGAAATTTAACAATCTCCCAGGCGTTCAACTTCTTGTCAATGTCGTTGACATTTCAAGGCATTCCATTAGTAAAATCATTAATAAACATCTTCATTTGCACCCCTATAAGTTGATTGCCGTCCAAAAATTGAAACCACGTAATTTTGAAGCCAGACAACTCGCTAGTGAAAACATGCTTGCTACGTTGTCTCAAGACAAAATCGTTTGCTTCTCTGATGAGGCACATTTTTACCTGACAAAATATGTCAATAAACAAAATATGTGGCATTGGACTGATACGAATCCCAGGGAGCTCCAGCAGAAGCCAAATCGACAAAATTCCTGTAGCAATGCTTCAAAGAGTGCACAAAAACTTCAGAAAAAAACTTACTCAGTGTTTGGAGTGTGAGCGGCGCCATTTGAAGAACACTGTTTTCAAAACCGTGTAAATTTAAAACCATGATAAGTCTGCGTTTTATTCCATTTTCAAATCAATGCGTCTGATGGAGATACAAGGATATCACTGGAGGTAAAACTTACAAATCTAGGACTGCCAAAAGGAATACAACTGATGGAACTGCATAAATTATTCATGAAGGAGAAGGGATATGATAAAGAAGAAGTGAACGAAGACCTTAGTAAGCTAAGAGCACATCTGAGAACAAATTATATAATTAGAGTAAATAACACAAAGATGGGAGAAAGAAGAGAATGCAGAGGTAGATGCCAGTGCAGATAAGAAAAGGCAAAATGACAAAAGAGACAGACAAAGGTAGGGGCTATAGGGAGAGAGGGGCCGGGGACAGCATGCGTGCCGCAGATGATGCGTGAAAATCCGCGAAGCAAAAACCAGCCCGCCTCAAACTAGCACCAAATGTAGGTTAGTTTAGACAGGGACATTAAAACAACAGGATTTGCGCAGAGAAGAAAACCGGAAGGTATTACCATGCGTAAGTTATTCTTAAGGGCCACTTGTTGAGAGCCAAACAACTCACTACGTCCTAAAAAAAAAAAATAAAAATAAAAATAAAAAAAATCAATGCGTCTGCCGCGCGCCACCCTATATAACCAGAAAACAAGAAAACCTCCAATCAAAGAAGGATTTTCTAGGTAGAATATTAATACAAATGAGAATTATGAATACAATATGAAAACAATTAAAAAATAGCGGTAAAAAATATTGTAAGATGCAGCAGATGTGCATGTATGTAAATAAATCAAAGCTAACGCAAAAGTCGTCGAGGTTCAAAAAATAGCAGGCCTTCAGCACGTTCGTATAGGTGCCATTTTTCGTCGTCGCTTAGCCAGATTAGACTGCATCATTGCTAGTAAAATCAAAGCTTTTATACTCAAGCGCGACTGAGGGTAAACTACTCCCTTTGTTGCAGAAAAGGGTGCGCGTGACAAACTACTAATTTAGGACGATTATTTGGACTCGAACTAAGCCGATCAACCTTCGCCGGTAACAAACCGCCAGAAATCGTCCAAATGTTGAATTAGTAAAAAAAATTGAGCGCCACTGCATGATTGTTGGCATGCAAACAAATTTCAATTTTTTTGTTTCAGTCCCGGTTGATATATTCTCATCGTCGCATACCTGTACTGGCGGTAATGCTGGAGTCAGGTCTCTTGCTGATGGATCAGGTTGGACATCGTCGGCGTGGATTCGAACTCTTTCTCCGTTCTGATCCACCTCATAAACGCGTCCTAAAAATATGTCCCGGACATGGTTTGACTCGAGCTATTTTAGAGCAAACGCTTTTACTCGCCCGTGGATTGGCTCGTATCATGACCGGTTCCACCATTTCTATGGGTGCAGATTCGTCAAATCTTTGTATGTACCGGAGCTGGCGTTGCCGGATCTCGGTTCGGGAAAATCTAAATTCCATAAAAGCCTGACTAGCCGTGTAGCCGCTTGCGGCGTTCCTTCGTGTCCTCAGCTCAAACGTAAGAGGTGCAATGTGTTGGGCCCAAGTGTTTGAAACCTGTCCATGCATCCTCACTTATAAGCCTTTCTTCAGTTCCGCCGGATTAGCTTGGGGATAGTATATCGGCGTATAATACGTTTCCGGTAATCCAGACAAAACCGTAGCTCGCCGATTTTTCTTATCTATCAACACCACTGGTGATGAGTATGAGCTGGTTGACGCTTCGATAATTTTCCAATAAATCCCGCACTTCGGCATCGATTGCTTTCTTTTTTTCCGCGTTTACCCGGTATAGATGATTGGATTGCCGTGAGTTGGACTTATCGTGTGCTCTAATGTACGAGGCTGATCATCAAACTGATACCTGGGTCCCAGATATGACGTAGTAGTAGTTTTTCCAATGGCTAGAAGAGTGCCGTTTTAAGCGGCCATCATCAGGTTTGTGCACTGTGGTTCAATCTGACATTTAAACGTCTTGTTCCCAATCGTGAGTGGTGCAGTTGATCCCAACTAACACCTTGGTTTAAACAATTCGCTAAATTGTTGTCCCAGTGCCTTGAAGCGAAGCTCATGGGTAACTGGAAAATCGTATTCCAGCTCGGGGGTAACTTCTGTGGTGGCCGGTTTTCTGGTCAGTCCCCAAAAAATAATAGTGTCTCTCTGTCTTCTCCCCAGCCGCAAGCAAATTCAAAAGTGCCGGCATGGTAAGATAGAAATGGCGTTTCCAAAAATAATTAATGCCGTAAATCTCTAGACAACAGAAAATCTGCCCTTACCAAACTCCTTGCTTGTCAGAGAGCAACAACAAAGACGGCCCGAGAGAAGCAAGAGTGCACCGCCAACACATCAATCGGACCATTTATTCGGCAGCTTCTAGTCGTCGTTTAACGTCCTCAAACTCAAACTTCTTTAAGTCGTTGTCAGAGTCAACCATTTCAGAACGACCCCGAACCGTAAAACAAAGTACAACCAGGGAAGTACCAAAAAACAATTAATAATTATCTTTATTTCGACAGGAAAGCCTAACCAACAAACCCGGACCGACAACATTAGGAAATAAGTGAGTACTAGCCAACCAACTCAAAAGCTGCACCGCTGTTGATGCCAACCTTAGACATCAAACATCATAATCGACTAATACACTTATTCAGCCGTTTCCAAATAGCAATAAACAACCCTGATTGACCACAAAATGATCTTTCTGTCCACAAATTAACTCCACTTACGCAACTAACAACGCGGATTTTAGACCGTGAAGAAAAGAAAAAAGTCGAAAAAGGCCAGGAAGATACGGGTGTAAGTTATCCTTATCTTCAACCAACCACCGTCAAGTGCCTTCAGCGCCAAATAAGCTTTCAGCCCAAAAGCCAAAAGGTCTTCAACCCGAGTCTAACTGTCGATCCCTTAGGCCCCTCACGTCCCTCTCTCTATCCTAATTTAACTAATTTTTTTTTTATCGAAAAGTGGATTTAAAACAAAATTTATAGTTTTTTATAGGTATTAAATATTATAATCTTACAAACTCAAATTTGTTGGCGCATCTCATAAAAAAAAAATAATACAGGCCAAGCCGAGCTTGAAAGTTTTTCACAAAAATTATTGTCAAAAAGTTGAATAAAGAATCTATAGTAATTTTAAATATAGTTGTAGTTGCGGCTGTAGTGCCGGTTGCGGCCAGAATAAGATTGAAAACAAATGTAATCTAAGCTTAATTACAATAAATATTTGTTTAATGTCAAATTATTATATAATTGAAAAGCTCTGTATATTCATGCAAAAGAAAATTTAATTTAATAGTCTCCGTCTTCTAACTTCTAACACATATTATGTTTTGTATTATAATTTTACGTATTGAGTAGCTTCAATTTTGCATTTAACATTCCGCAAATATAATAGCAGGCCTGGGGTCATTGTATTCGTTGATTTCCGTATTAAATAAATTGCAATGGAATTATCATAAATTCATAAATTATTATATTTTACTAGAAATTGATTTATGTAATAAATAGTGACATTGATACGATTTTTGCTAATTTGATGAGATTATGTGTATTAAATCTAAATGAAGGTGATGTAATGAATAATTCAGAACCATCAGTAGATATAATTATAATGTATTTATAATCAGTTCTCACGTTTCTTTTCCACCACTTCCAAGAGCAATCATATCAAAAATTAACTAATTCCACATTAATATGCGGCACATTAAGAATGCGTAATGCGTGTAGACTTACCTGTCCAACCTGCATACCATCGGCGAAGGCGATGAGGGCCAATCTATCAGGAGGGTGTAGAAGAGTGGCATGGTCCGCAAGGTCAGCCCGCGGTACTGGAGGTGGTATGGCGACGGATCGAGACAATGGTTTGCGTTTCCGACAGACTATTATTAAACAAGCAACCACCAGGAGGATGAGAACACCGGCGCCTGTTGCCAGTGAGAACACTATCGGTTCACCACCACTTGTCTCAACTAAAGACAGATTTTAAAAACAATATAGATTTAATGATTGGATAAGGTGATTACTTACGGTAATAATAGCGTTGTTTTATCTTGCAGACTGGTGGATCGTTTGGTTCCCAGCAACCCCCTAAGGAGCAGGTCAACATAGCATATCCTTCAAGTTCGTACCCCGGCATGCACAGGTATGACATCGTCGTGTTTATTGGGTAACGACATGTCTTTTCGGCGTCGAATGTTGTCGATGTTAATAAAAATGGTGTTGCTAGTTGCACCTTTGGTGGACATCTACATTCTGTCACTAACTCTGAAAAAATAAAAACAAACATAAATAGATCACAAATAAAACATGATAACCACACGAGGTGCCAATTAATTATTATTAATGAGTTGAATTGTATCCTTTATAATTTCAGTCATGTATACCATTTTTCTATACCTGATGCGGATCGGTTAGTGATAAAATAGTACAAAAAATAAAATAATAATAAGAAATCTGTTATCATTAATTAATTATCAGAATAATATTACCAAAATATACATTTTTTACAATTTGCGTTGTAATTTTTGAAACTTAACTTTAGAACATGATTTGCAATTGCTTCATAAAATTATTTAGAAATAAATCTATATCTGTTTGTAGTTTATACTTTATCAACTTGACGCAACATAGTCTTAAGTAAACCAATAATTTATAAAGAACAACTCAAGAGAGATGTATAGGAATTCATTTTTCGTTAAAACTATAAATGCTGCCGAGTAGAAAACCATTTCCAAAAATTTCTATCGTGGTAGTTCAGTACGTCAACAACAAAACAATCAGTCTGCTATTCTATTTTATGTTTCATACATTTCTTCTTAGACCATTTACTGGCCTAGTGTGCCAAACGGTTTTCTGCACTATGGGTCTTAATGATATAAATATTTTGTCTATTTCCTCTTTTATCGTGCTCTGACAATCAAAATTGGTAAAAAAACTAAGCCTCAGAAGTTACACTATCGTAGGCTGCCCTCAGTAAATAACTTCATACTACTAGACTGGAAACAATGACAAAAAAGATAAGAAAATCTCTTCGGCTTTGCTTGCCTTTTCGTCACCAGATTTTGGCTATCCTCAGCGCTACTATAACCTTGTGCGCGGCATTACGGATCAAATTTGTAGAAACCACATTCTTACGTTCTTCCATTATTCCAACTATCTTCTCCTCAGCACCTCATCGTTGTAACATGAACAGTCCCCAAAACTTTAAGAATCCAAAGTGTGATCCACATTTTAAACGCATTCAGTTTCTTTATAGATTTCTACGTCAAGGCCCAAGCCTCTATTCCGTAGAAAAGCACCGGAAACATACAAAACCAGTCTGTGCTTAAGTTTAATGCTCAAACTGTGGTTCTATAAGATTGTGCTAAATTTCCTAAACGTTGCTCTGGCTTTTTCTATTCTGATTTTTACCTCTATTGAATGGTCCCATTGCTCATTCATGCGGTTTCCAAAGTAATTCATTTTTTCTACCCATTCGATCTGTTTATTACAGAGTTCACTTTACGCTATTTAAGCGCTGTTGTAGTCCGTCTAAAAAGCTTTATCGTATATAACCAAATTATAAATGACCTACATATCTTAAATAGTTCATCAATTCCCCGTTAACGTATATAACTGGTACGGCCTCGTTCAGAGGTTCCTTGAATATTTAAAATACAGAATAAAAAATATATCAAAAAAAAATTAAAAATTTGACCAAGATAACAGATGCCATAGAGGACATTGCAAGTCAAAAATAAAAATGTGGTGGATACGTAGCAAGATAGAGCAAAAACAATTGAGCACATACAATAGAGACTAAAAAATACAAAAAAGTAAAAAAAGGCCACAAATACAAAGAATGGACAATACCGAAAAAGTAATCGAGGAAGAATGGATAAGTTTTAAGCCCAAACCAGGGGTAAACATAAAAAAGAAATGATCGTGCTGTAGGAACAACTTTGTAAAAAATCCAAACTGTATCTGTTTGGTTTCTGCGTTACTTTAAATTAAGTCAAAAGCGTCTCCAATTCTGTTAAGATGTCCTGTTTTTAATATTCACAAAAACCTCCCTAAGATTTTCTAGAATGTCCTACTTCATGAAGCTTTTTGGAAAAAAGCAAATCTTCTATATCACAAGCTTTTACTTTTTACTTTATCAACGCAAACTAATACTTTGATAGTATCGGACCCATTAGTCTTTGCAACATTTCAAGACAAAGCACTTATTTTTAGAACATAGCTCTGCTTCCTATACTTTGTCCCCAAAGTAATGTCACAAGGGAGGAATCCAGGCGTCGCTAGAATTCTGATTAAATTTAAAATAGCTAAAACTTTCATAAAACTTCTCCAGGTATGCTAAACTTTTGCAGTATCTCTAATAGTAGTGTTGTAGTGTATTAGTTGCACTTGTAAGGTTTGTTGTTAAAAACTAAATGCTATATCTACAACATTGATTGATGTTTAGTTAGTGAAACTAGAGTAGAACAGCTTGCTATCGACGTCCAGGTTTGCAACGTCATTATTAGTTTGTTTTATCACTTCTCTCGGGTATTCTTAGTAAAAACCCAGTCTAAATCGTCGCCGGTGCAAATGGTAACTCTTGTATTACTTAACATATTAAAAAATATATAATGCATAAAGAAAAGTAAACATGAGAGTTTTACTTCCTAAATATTGTGTGTATTTAGTGGCCGGCTCCAATATCCACAATTCTTCCAAACTACAGACAAAATCAACCATAATAGCTTCACTTTCTTGTTAGATGTTTCTGAATCTCTGGACTTACTCATAAGCACTTTGCTTTTTAAATAACCCCAAAGAAAGAAGTCAGAAACAATGATGACAAAAGATCTCATCACAAATGACGGTCAGAGATGCGGTGCTGAAAGATGGGATAGGATCGGAAGTTGTTGGTGGAGACCTGGAACTGGATCGGGAATCTGGAGGTGGCTCACCTTTCGGCCGCCGCACACTCTTGGTTCAATACACAAAATTGGGAATTTGAAGGGACTGGGGAAATCGTTGATTCAACTTACGGTTTTGTTTTTAACTGGTACTGGGAGATCCCAGTACCAGTTAAAAACAAAACCAGATGGATATAACGACGGGCGGTTGCAGACTGGCAGAAACTAGATGACTTGCTAAGTGCAAGACTGACTTTTACTAGGACCGGACGGCGGTATTTAAAAGGAAAGAAAAGAGAGAAGATAAACCAGAAAGAACTTGGTGGAAGGGGAAGAGCGGGGACAGGGTGGCTAACACAAATAGAAGAGACGTAGAGGGTGGCCTATACATCCCAAAATAATAATTAAAAATAAATTATTCCAACATGAACCCTAAATATATACAGTTACCCCACAAAAATCCCAAAACCCAATTTCCCTTAATGACTAAGCTAAATACAATTTAGACAAACATCCGCCGGGTTTGGACGGTTGCATACAGTAACTAGTGATTTACCTATTTATAGCAAATCACTAACTACTGCACAAAAGAAGATACTAGTCACTTCTTACTTCCGGCGGAGGTTTATTTCACCCATGGCAAACCCCATATGGGACGCCTATGGGGCCCAGCACACGAGCAACAGCTGATGTCCAACATCAGCTGTGCGGCAATTTACGTTCGGCAAAAAATAAGGGTGCCGTGAGTGTACAGTGTGTGCAGTGCAATGAGGGCAGTGGCAAGCCGACAAACACGCAGGTTTGTTGCGTCATCAATTAAACAACATGTCGCGGTCATGAAGAGTGTCGGTAGCCGGCTAATTACAATGTTTGATTAATGGCAGCGTAGTAGGCCACCCCGTATACAGCTAGTTGCAACCAGGGTTGCCTAGCATACGTGTTATAATTCACGCGGCTTGTTATGAGTGCGTTCGACAAAAGTGTTTATGAATAATGCTGCATAACAAGCGCGCGTTCATAAAAATAGAAAACATAAAGCTAACCAATGAACGTTGGCATTATTTAATAAATAATGACGGGGTTCGGTACAAGTCCAAAAAAAAACACTGTTTATCACGTCTAACCTACTTTGATTTTTTAGAATTAAAATTTTATCCTGTGCAGAACTCTTCGGGTACTTTAAATATAATATTAGAAAAGAATTCTCACCAGATATTCAATTTCAGGGTTACATGCAATGACTGCCTGTTGATATCCTGTTTTCTACTGACCCATTAGTTTTATACTTAAGCAACCAAAATACAAAATAACATTTCAATCCAAAACTTTACGTTTAATATACGTATTGACAACTAAATAAGCGTTAAGTTACAATTATAAAACCAAATTTAATAGCTTTCAACACAAAAACTGGTCTAAAACCTAACAACTTACATTACATTTGCAGTTTTAAAAAGATTCCAAACAACTAAAAGATTATGCAACTATCTTTTTAAACGGTACAGAACAAAAAATTAGGTGCTTGCAATTTACCAACAAAAGCAAAAATAAGTGTTTTTATTAACACTACAAATACAATAATATATTTGAATTAATTGTGGCCGACAGATTAAAGAATAAATAGTGTTAAGGATATGGCATATGAAAAGTTAGATCATATCCTTAAAGATAAAAACATACAGATAAATCTCAAAAGAAGAGCCTATAACACCTGTGACATACCTGTTACCACATATGGACTAGAACCTACAACCTTAATGAAAAACGCCTTACGTCACAAAGAGCAATGGAAAGGTCTATGCTAGAAATTAGCTTAAGAGACAAGATACGTAACACGAACAAAAGTGAAAGATATAGAACGTATAGCTTCAACTTAAATAAAGATGGGTGATATGAAAATGTAGCAAGACAAGATCATAATACGGAGACAATGCCCTCCTAAAACTTCATTAAACGGCCCAAACAAATAAAAATCGCAGGGTGATAAGTCTGAGCTGTAGCGAGAATGGTCAAATAGAGTCCAATACATTTCCTCTACTTTTGAGACGGTTTGGGATGCAGTATGAAGCCTGACGTTGTCACGGAAAAAAATAACTACTCGTCTTTTGCGCCGATATGCAGCCTTCGCTTCGTCCAATAGCATGTACTAATAAGCAGCATTAATTGTGCGTCGCTCGTCATGCTGGTCCAAAGACGGCAATCGTGTTTCTGAAAATTTCCGTCGCTTTGACTCCTTCACAAGCAAGAAACTGTATAATTATTCGTTGCGCAACGGAGGGGTGCACCTGTCGTAAGTGTTACTGACAAAATGGTTTAGAGTGTGGAATAGCCAACATTCCCCACTCCAACGACCACACCCAAGCATACTAGATGCACAAACCCAGTCCTAGTAATAGTAGTCGCATAGGAACAAAAAACCCGTTTATAATTGATTTACACTCGTAAGTGGACAATAAGAATGATTAAATGATGTCCAAAACTAACAAAAAAGAGCGTAAAAAACCGAATTGCTGAATGATATAAAACAAACTGCGAGAAGAAACTGCAACCAAACTGCCCAAAATAAAAACATATGAAAGCCGATGTAAAAGCAGAAACGGTCACTCAATAACTATTTGAGGCAAATAGTGATAAATTACCTTAGCCGCATATGGCTAGTCTACTATCAATACAATGTTAGGTGCAAAAATAAAGACTGTCCCGTAAAAGTCAGTACTGGATTATTTATTCTGGAAAGTTAAGATAGTAGCGTTTAAAAACTACTTTGCGGTGGTAATCTACGTATAATAACGTAGTAGAGCAAGGTCAACAAAATTATAAACGTGGTAAAATTCTAGCTGGGAATTAAGGCATAAGCTCGCGACCAATAAAATCAACCAAAACAGTATGGCTGTGTATCAAACAAAGTAGCAGACAAGACCGTCCTACTCAATGCTAAACCAATGCAATTAAGCAAATACCTGCAATACCAACAAAGCATGATTGAGTTTAACAAATGGCAGAATCGGCGGGTTCAGGCAGCAGCAGAATAAGTAACAAAAGCAAATACATCCAAATGGTGCATCAAAACAGAGAAGCTTCTGGTAAGTGTAGCAAGATCCAAAATATTGTACGCTATCATAGGCATCTAGAATGGGTGTACAAAGAAACCGATCTAACCTAAAAATCTGCGTTGGTCGGCTATTAAGGTGGCAAGGGCATACCAGATCATAAGTACGAATTTGGTTGCAAGATGACAAAAACTAGTACAGTTCAAGATTCAAACATAAGAAAAAGATTGCAAATAACAATTTAAAATCCGGGAGGCCAGTCCGATTGACTATGGCTCACTAAAAAAACAAGCAAAACAAATTGGAGGAACAAGTTCAAATTTGATACACGTTGTGATCTTCAAATTTGAGCATGTCTAGATAAAAGTCATCGTAAAAGATTGGTTCAAGAAGTAGACAAGTTTGGAGGAATATCTTACATAATAATAAAAGGTAATTTTTGTTTCCAAACTTTCGATAAGTTTTGCTTCATCAAACTATAAGTTGCGCGCGCTTTAAGTATCAAAATTATTCAATATAACTTTAAACATCAGAGCAACGCTAGCAAATTGTCAAAATTTATTATCAAAACCAGTGTTATGTGCCCAAACTTATAAAACACTTCAAAAGTTGTATGATGCACATAATCGCCCAGCCAACAAACTACAAATTGTAAACTCAATTCCCGCAATATATTAAAACAAAACCAAGACCGCCGTTGTTGCTAAAAGTGTTTATAAAGACTAAAGTTTTTCAATTCGTTGACGTTCACAGGAAGTTAAGTTTAGTTATTCGACTGCGCCAAATTTTTCGTAAAGATCTTGGTAAGCAAAACCATCGTTTGCGTCGTACGTTAGCTAAATGACCCAAAATTTATCCAAAAAGTTTTGTTTAACAACAAAGCTCATTTTTGGCTAAATAGTTAGGTAATCAAAACTACTGCTTCTGGAATAAAAACATTACTCCAACAATTGCAATTGCGTCTATAAAAATACCCCCCCCCCCCCCAATAACTTGAAAAATTAACGTTGGCAAAAATAGCGGCGGAGGACATTGTGCAAAATTGTAATAAGTTTTCTACAACTATAAGCATTGATTATATTATTATATTATATTGTTAATTATTTAGGCATTGCAATATATATAATTTTTTACAATATTTGTTTATGTGTTTGAGGCAAACACAAGAACATCTATTGATTGTATTACGCTACTGTGTGTGTGTAATGTTATTAATTTTAACTTGTGCAGTTTTGTGTGGAATTTAGTGCCTATAATTCAAAAGTTCGTGTCATTCCGGCTGATAATTATATTAGCAACCAGTCATCTTTACAATTTTAAAAAATTTCACTGGTTTAATTATTTTTATTATTGTAAATGTATTTAATCTAGAATTATAGTTTCCCGCTTACTGTTTTGTCGCGCTTCCCGTGGCGGTGTTTTTAACAGTCGTACCAGTGGCGTAACTTCCATTTTTTAACGTGTAATTTTATTATTAATTTTTATAATCCTGCTGTCTCTTGTGTAACCTTACCGTGGTCTACCTGTATTTGTTTTTAGTCAGTCACCAGTGATCGACCGCACCGGAGTGAAGTGTGTCGTTGTATCAACCTTATCCTGTTTTTATTTATTTATTGCTCTAGTCATTTTTGTAAGTGCATCTGTTATTATGTCCGGCCTAAACTGTAAATGCAAAACTGTTGCACAATCAGGTGTAACCTGTAGCAATTGTGGCGTTATCTTCCATAACAGTTGCGTTACAAGAAATGTAATTGTGGTAATTTATTTGAATTGGATGATTCCGAACTTCCTAAACTTTATAAAGAAAATATTAATCTTTACCAAGTTTTAAGTGATGAGTTGAGGTCGAGCAATAAATTACTCTTAGATAAAATTACTTATCTTAAAGAAAAGATCACCGAAAAAGATACTATTCTTCAATACGAAGCTGGCAGTAAACAACTAACTGCTCCTACTACTGCGCCGCTCACTAATGATACGGTGCAATTGATTCAACCTGCAGTTTTTCCTTCTTTGGCAAGCTCTGTTGTTAAGGGGAAAACTAATCAAAAAACTCAGCCAAGAACTCAAACTATCTTTGGTTGTGGCCCAACCAATGACAAACTGTAGGCTTATGTGTCTACTTCTTACGTACATGTTTCTAAACTTAGATGAGGAACAAAAAAAACTGATATAGTAAATCATATTAAATCTAAGTTTTCTACGATATCAGTTGATGTTGTTGAGTTAAAAGTAAAATCTAGAAACTACATCAGTTTTAAAGTTTCTGTTCCAGCTAATCATGGTCGATCTATTCTTTGTAAAGATTTTTGGCCTGCAAATATAGCGGTCAAGAAATTTTTAAATTATGGGCGAGTTAATAATGTTCCTGCTTCATCTTCGGTGGATTTTCAAAACCAGGATCCAGCCAACAATCTAAACCCGTCACCAGAAACACCAGCGGTATCTCCATCTATTACCAGAATGTCGGAGGTATAAAAACTAAACTCAAAGAACTTATGCTGGCTGTAGCTGTATCCAACTACGATATTATTGTACTGACCGAAACCTGGCTAAATCAGGACAACAGCAATGCGGAGCTACAATTAATTGGTTACAGTTTGTTTAGATGTGATCGCTCTTCATTAACAAGCCCTAAGCTTGACGGAGGAGGTGTCTTAATTGCTACTAAAACTTGTTTTATTTGTACTTTATTACAACCTACATTTTTAAGTGTTGAACATTTGTTTGTAATTGTTAAGTTTAAGTTTGTATCATATATTATCAGTGCAGTCTACTTACCACCTAACTCGGCATGTGATAAATATTTAGATCATTGTTATTCCGTTGAATCAATCGCGGACAAATATCCAGACAGTAAACTAATTTCACTAGGCGATTATAATCTATCCGCAGCGGTATGGGTAAATGATGAGTTAGGCATAAGTGTTATTTGTAATGATAGTTATTTGTAATGACAGTTATTCTGCTCATTTTGTTTCCAACTGTTATGGATTTCAAAACTGCGCTCAATGTATTTCTATACCTAATGATGTTGGTGTGTTCTTAGATTTATGTTTTTCTAACATCAGTGATATTTCTGTGATTAAAGCTGTAGATGTTTTGTTAAAACTTAGCCAACATCATATTGCTTATGTGATTGATGTAAAATGTGATACTAGCCGTGATACTTTAATGTGTAATTATGTTGTTAATGATTTTAAATATGCCGACTTTAACGCAATCAATAATTTTTTGTTGAATGTTGATTGGTCCGCCCTTTTTTATAATTGTGATGTTGATAACTGCGTTAATTTATTTTACTCTGTGATGCATTTTGCTATTGACTATTTTGTTCAGAAAAAACTATGGCGAGAAAACAATTTTCCAGTTTGGTTTAATAAAGAATTGATTTCACTTACTAGATTCAAAAAAACTGTTCATAAACGTTATAAATCTTCAAGACTATTTTCTGATTATAACGAGTTTCAATGAATTCGTACTTCGTGTAAAAATCTCAGTATATGTCTATACAAGCAATATATTACTCGAACAGAAATCAACATTCAAAGTAACCCGAAACACTTTTGGAAATTTGTTAGCGACTCTAGAAAAAATATTGATTTTCCAGCTACAATGTATTATAAACAAAAAACTTGCAGTAATGGAGAAGACTATGTTAATAGTTTTGCTGAATTCTTTTCCTCTGTTTACGATACACAAACTCATCCAACTCCTTTCTTTGACTTAAAAAAAAACGTATTACATCGAGCATTTTCAATCAGTTTGTTGGATGTATTTAAAGGGATTGAGAACCTTAAATGTAACTTTAGCACTGGACCGGACGGTGTTCCATCTATGCTGTTATAACAATGTGTTTATTCAATTTCTACGCCATTGCACTTACTTTTTGAGACTTCTCTTAATGAAGCCAAGTTTCCTTTAGTTTGAAAACAAAGCTACATTATGCCTTTACATAAATCTGGAGCTAAGGAGGATATTACTAATTATAGAGGTATATGCATCCAGTCTGCTATTCCTAAGTTGTTTGATCAAACTGTAACTGGTTAAATACAATGGATGTGCAAAAGCATTTTAGTGGAACAGCAACATGGGTTTCGCAAGGGTCGTTCTACTCTTACAAATCTTCTTTGTTACGAAAATGATCTTTTGAATGCCTTTCAATCAAGAGTTCAAGTAGATTCTATTTACACAAATTTTTCAAAGGCTTTTGATCGAGTTAATCATAGTATTTTGATTGTTAAGCTTCGGGCTTTGGGTTTTCATAAATCTGTTGTTGCGTGGTTGTCGAGCTTTTTGGAAAATCATACACAGTGTGTAAAAATTAATAACTTTTAATCACAACCAATTGTTGTTCCTTCTGGGGTTCCTCAAAGATCTCATTGTGGACTAATTCTGTTTTTACTCTTTATTAATAATCTTGTTTATTCTATTAATTCTTCGTCTTATCTTTTATTTGCTGATAATCTTAAAATTTATAAAAGAATATCATCTATCGAGGACTGCATTAGTTTGCAAAATGATTTAGATTCTGTTCATTCATGATGTCTTATTAATAACTTGTTGTTTAACGCAAATAAATGTTTTTCGATAAGCTTCAACAGAACTTTAAGTAAAGTATCGTATGACTATACTATCGATAATAATGTTTTGGAACATGTTACACAAATAAAAGATTTAGGCGTAATTTTTGATTCAAAACTAACTTTTGTTGAGCATATAATCTATATGTGCAACCGTGCTATGAAAATATTAGGATTTGTTTACAGAATGTCTACTGACCTATCTCCTAGCACACTCAAATTACTTTATTGCGCTTTAGTACGTTCTCATTTAGAGTACGCTCCGTCAGTTTGGTGTCCATTCTACAGCGTTCATATATGCAATATAGAACGTATTCAAAACAAATTTTTTCGTTTATTATCGTACGAATTAGGCATTTTATCCGAAAATTACGATTTTAACCTCATTGCATTCCAATATAATCTTCCGCCACTGATAATTCGGCGCAAAAGAGCCGATTTATCATTTTTACGTGGACTAACGATGTCTGAGTTTGATTGCCAAAAGCTACTAGTAACTCTTCCATTTCAAGTCCCCAACAATAATCGCCGAACCAGACAGTCTCCATTATTTAGAGAATCTATACATTCTACCAATTATGGATTTAATAATCCAATTGGTAGAATGTGTAGAATTGCAAATAGTTTCTCTAATAATATTGATTTATTTTGTGTTTCAAAATGTAGTTTTAAGTGTCAATTAAAATGTTGATGAATAATTTTATATTTTGTTTATATTTATGTATACTTTTCTCCATGCTTTTATTATTCAATATTCTTTTATATATTTTTGTGTAATTGAAATATTGATTGTAATTTATCGTTATTTATGTACATAATGATGTACATAGATGTAAATGGTTTTGTATATACCGTGAATAAAGTATTATTATTATTATTATTATTATTATGATAAAAACCTAACTGTAGGTCCTCGCAATAAAGCACCTAATAAACTATTAGCTGAATAACCGAACTTTTTGTTAATTTAATTTGGTTTAATTTATTAACACCTCAGAGCGGCTAATGAATTATATCCTTAATGTTTATATTTGTTATAAAAGTATATGTTAAGCATATATTTACTTAGGTGTCCATAAGTTTTAATAAAATAAATTAAATAAAAAGCTAATAGTTTATTAGATGCCTTTATTAGAAGTTCGATATTGCGGCACTTAAAGAAGAACTAAAAGCTGTATCAGCTTTAAAATTTATTTAATACCTAATTCTAAACTCCATTGCCCAGATGGTAATTGCAGCTTATAAAATATTCAGATTTGCAAAATGATGCAGTCATAATTTTACAGGAGCGATTGTAATTTTACTTACTAAATCAGACAAATAAAAAAAATATAATCGCAGAAATAATTATAATTTCGATTGTGTTATACATCAGTTTAAGCCAATATTAATGTGTTCTTATGTCACTCTGGCATTTTATAATATTGTTTAATTGTGTTCACAATTAAAAAATATTATAAAATCTATATGAAAATGAGTTTGTAACGAGTGTTTTTTAATATTTAAATAAACTAGTTTGATATTATACATACTTAATTTTATATTATATTATTTCTATTATTAATATGTAAATTAATAAATAAATGATTCATAGTTGCAGTGACATACTCATAATCAATATAGTTACAGTAAACAGAATATCATTGAGCTATCTAGCAACCGACTAATCAAATGTCATTATCTTGTCTTATTAGACCTGATTATACCATCCATAAAACATTACACATCGTTTATGTTCAATTAAAATAAAAATATGTTTTATACCAAAAAACTTAGAATATAAAAAAATAAAAAATCAGTACTTATTATAATTTTATAAAAATTAAAAACCTTTTTTTATTTTTAATCAATCAACAATTCATAATGCCGATTCAATATAAATTACATCTTCACAAATAAAATACTTCAAACTACATCCTAGCGCCATCTAACAGAAACCGGCTGAACCCGTAACATGCCCACGCTCGCGCACTAAACATTTATTTTTGTAATTCAAATTCACTGCACATAATTACATGCAAGAAATATCGGATTAACAAGTTAACTCATTAACTCCCCACACAACGCAATCGGTAAATTAGTGTTCATTTCAGGCCTTTACAATTTTATTGTTGCCTTTATTGCTCACACTTTACATAATTGTGGCATTTCAATGGGCGAATCGAACTTAACTACTTGCAACTCTAATCAATGCTTTGTAATAATTGGTTAGATTTATTTGCGTGACTTGATATATAAGAAAAAGAATTTGTATGGATTATTTTTTTTTTATTATCGTTATTGATTATTTTTTTATTATTAATGGATTTTGTTTGCTATGTTTGTAATGACATATGTGACCGTAAATATGTTTATTATTAGCTATATAGATTAGTAATTTATGTTGGGGGTCTAATATTACCATAAACTGATAAACACAGCAATAATTAGAATTTATCTGGTTAATGTAATTTGTGTTTATATAAAATAATAAAATACTCAGATATGAATACATATATGCTTGTTAGTACAAAAATGCAAATTTGCATAATAAAATCTTGTTATTTATTCGTTTGCCTACTTAAAATAGTCCATTGTTCACAAATCCGCACTTCGATATTATCAACGTTTCTTGGGCTGTTGTCAAAATCACTCATAAATTTCTCCATCAATTTTTGTTTGCATGTGGTGGCATAATAATACACTTCCAGGAGAAAAAACACGGAGTTTATTTAATATTAAACTATATTTATATTATAAATTATATATTATAAGTATCGCAATATTAAAAATTAAAAAAAACAAAGTTTTTGAAAATTATTTTCATAAAAGCTTCTTTTCATTCAAATAATTTTAATAACATTAAATTATATTAAATTATATTAAAATCAAAAAGAAAAAAATACAAAACACCCCTCGTTTTATTACTTTATTCCACCTAACACAATATTCCCGCATAGTATAAGTATATTTTTGGTAAGAGAAAAAATTAATAAAAATTAAAATTAAAAAAATTAAAAGCCCAAAATTGCAAAAAACAGTAAACTAAATAAATAGAAAATCGATTTGGATCTTCGAGTCGTCTTCAATATCTTTCGTTATGAATGATAATGTCCATAACCTCAATAAGGTAACTCCAATGTTATTTCGCTTCGTTCCAATTTATTTTGTTCATCGTCAGCCACTAAGATCTAAATGATCTTTCAAAAAACTTAAGCTTCAACATGAGCTTAAATTTGTTAAAACTCCTTTCGCAAAAAGGATTCAAATGAAAAGCATAAACCAAAGCACCTGTTAAATCTTTTTCGAATTCTACCAATAAAAACTGGGTCCGTTCATGCTTCCATAGAAATTGCATTCCAAATCATACATAAACCGTCACCGTAGTCGGCCAACTCTTCAATGCAGCACTCTGCAAATCGCAGAATTCTAATTGCTCGTTTCGCATTTGCATTTCCTCCCCTGCAGCTTCTTTTGCAAGTTTGTCTGTTCTTTCCTTACCTCGATTTCCTACAGTTCCTCTAGTGTCTCACTAATAATTTACCATATCTATACCATTAATTTCGGTTGTTTTCGCATTAATCTAAGTGCACAAAGCACCGCATTCAAGTCAGATATTACATGTCACGCCTCGGTCGTCTGTTCATTAATGTACTTGACTCTTGCTCTTATAAATTCTTCACCACAACTGCCTTAATTTTGAGCATGACTCAAAGAACTGTGATTTCAAAACACAAATAAAATGTATGTTAAAAGTGTGACAAAATAGGACATACTGTAAAAAATTGTATTAACTATGTTCATTGTTATAACTGCAAGATGGATAGACATTAAGCAGATAAGATGATATGCCCAGTCTATGAAAAAAGCAAAAGCGACAACAGATAATTAGCTCAAAAATGCTAACCAAAACAATCTAGACATCAGTATAGACTCAAAACCAATTAAAAAGATGACTGTAGAAGACCCCTGGATTGTAAATAAAAAGCAGAATGCAACAATACAATAGAGATGTGAAAGTATTTAATTACAAAAACAAAAAGTATGGATTTGTAAGAGTAGAACCAAAAGAAATAATTATTTACTCCTGTTTTTGGTCTCCAAATAAAACAATTAACAACTTACAAAATTTACGTGTTTGAACTCGAAGAAAGTGTAAAGGGACAAACTAAGAAAGTCATATTTGCCAAAGTTTTCAACGCCAAAGCAACAGTATGGTAAGGTAAGAAATATGACTCAAATTATCCTAATCGAGTAAATCTGTAGCTTCGATGAGACGGTAGCAAATGATGAAACAATCCCAACATTCGTGAAGGGAACATCCGCCTACTTTATCAACCTAACCATGTGTTCAGAAATCCTGATTGATAGAATCAAAAACAGGAAACTAAAAAATAAAGAAAATTTGAGTCTCCACCAGAACATATATTACAACACAATAAGACAAATAAGATGAGGCTTATAAATAAACCAATAAACAAACCTTGTGCCAAAAAAAAAATGCAACCCAAAGAAATAAAACGTTAAAAGCTTATTAAATAGACTGCACAAAAGCCAACACAAAACTTACAAAAAAAAAACAAAACTTAAGTATGAGTATAAAACCAGTATTGCTCATTAAATTTAGACCGGCAAGTCAATGTCAACAAAATAACTAATTAAAGCCTGTAGGTAAGAAGAAACCATAGAATAGTGGGTTACCATAGTTTCTTTAAAGTGTATTTAAATGGGTTCAACCTAGACAAAAACAGCAAGTGTACCAAATATCACAGACAAAAACACAAAAATTAAAAATTAAACTGGATAAAACCTTTTCCCACAAAAACACAATTAAATTAATGACACAACACTCAATCTAAAACTATATTACAAAAAGAAAAAGAAAAAAATCAAGGATCAAGATACAGAATTCATAAAACCAAAGTTTTAAGGTGGCAGACCTACACAAAAGCTGTTAATGCTTTCCTAAAACCACACAAAACAATTTAGGCCGTCGTCTTAATTTAGAAAAAGATAAATAGCAATTTCTTGAGTTTCGTGCGCCAAAAAAAAGCATACGCAATCGCTCTTGCGGCTATCCACCGACTCCAGCTACGCAACGCCAAATCAAAAGTCCATAGATCAAAAGGTTTCCTTCGACAATCAAATTATACTTTTTAGACCAGTGAAAAAATTTGACTAGTCTTCTTGTGTAATATTTAAAACGCAATCCAAATCGTTTACGCCTTTGCTAACTAAAAACAACATTAAGTTTTAGAAACAATCAACCATCTTTGTTTATTATTCAGTTACTTATGCCAAATCACCATGGTTACCAAGTTACACGAATGAACAGCACGTTCAAATGATAAAACTTTATTATCAAAATTAGTGTTCGTTAGTGGCCAAATTTGAGACGACGAGTTCGGTAAATAATCAACCAACACCTGTAAAAGTGTACAGCAGAACCCGAGGTAGTCAATTCCTCGCCGTGCACAAAATCTCAGGCTTTCGTAGACTTTAATTTAGCAAATTTTGCGTCAGGACTTAGGGTATGGACACAACGGCGATCCCATCTCCAATCATCGAACAGCGCTCCGATCATCAAACAGCACTCCGAACATATGTAGAACTCTAAAAATTGTTCGATGATCGGAACTAGGAACCCTTAAGCCTACATCCAATTGACCCAAGAGCTCAAAGTTCATGACCATAAACAACGCTGTTTGTTCGCTGAATGGGCATTTTTCAACAGCTATGTTAACAAACAAAATTGCCATATATGAGACGACACCAACCCACACGAAGTTCACCAGGTGATAATGCATCCTCAAAAAGTTACCGTTTGGTATGGATTTTGAGCCGGCGGCGTCATTGGTCCGTACTTTTTCGAAAACAACGTTGGTGAGGCAGTCACCGTCAACGGCGAGCGCTACAGAACGATGATAACCAATTTCTTATGGCGCAAATTAACCCATATAAACCATGTAGTTCCAGAAGGACGGCTCCACGTGCCACACATCGGACGCCACAATTGATATTCTGCATAAACGTTTCAAGGGTAAAGTTATCTATCGCAGGGATAATGTGAATTGGCCACCAAAGTCATGCAATTTAACCCCGATAGACTTTTTCTTGTGGAATTGCTTGATGTCGCAAGTCTATGCAAATAAACCACAATTGACCGACGGTCGGTTCGAAAGGTCGGCCGGTATAAATTCTTGCATAAGTTCAATTTTGTATACTTTTAAACCAAGATTTTTACGTAAAATACGCTGTTTGTTGTTTCATACGACAAGCCAAACTGTTAAGAATTGCGCCAAATCGATTCATCACGGTCATCGCGTACACTCTCAGCTACCGCCGCTATATTTTCTTCACTAAATGCTAGATGAGCTCTATTTGGTATTATCTAATAATGAATATTGAGTTTCAAATTTTTTAATGGTACAGCAAATTGTGCGTTTGGTAGGCCGATTAAACCATAAGTTGCTCCAAGCTTACAAAACAGATTCTTCATAGAGCGCTAATTTTCGCAATACAGCTGAATAATTTTTAAACGTTGTGCCGGGCAAATTCTTTCCATGATAAAACATCAAACATTACTGCACAAAAATACCATAACAGTTTGACTCAGCGCACGCTTTATCTAACTGAAAAAAGTACCTCTAAATGAATCACCCATTATAAGTAGGTATATTTTTGGTAAAAGAAAAAAAAATGAAAACACAATAAAAAGATGTAAAAACCCAAAAGTGCAAAAAAGTAAACTAAATAAATAGATTAAAAAATAGTCCGTTAATCGATTTGGATCTTCAAGTCGTCTTCAATATCCTTCGTTATGAAAGATGATGTCCGAAACCACAGTCCGGTAACTCTAATCTTATTTAGCTTCGTCCCAATTCATTTTGTTCATCGTCTGTCAACAAAATCTAAATGATCTTTCAAAAAGTTTAAGCTTTAACATGAGCTTAAATTTGTTAAAACTCCTTTCGCCTTCTAAAGCAAAAAGTATTCAAATGAAAAGCAAAAACCAAAGTAACAATGTACCGAATACCTTTTCAACCTTCCGCGGATTCTACCGATAAAAACTGGATCCGTTGATGCTTCCATAGAAATTCGAGTCAAATATTACAAGCCACGCCTCGTCCGTCTATTCGTTAATGTTTTAAAAATCTAAGAATCAATTTTAGACGCTACCCCTTAAACTGAGCTGGACACTCCAAAACCGCGCCACCCATAAAAATCCAAAAAAGATCACAGCAAAAACATACACAAGAAAACAACATCGCATGTAGCGTTCGTAATAAGTTGCAACGTTCTCATTATATAAAAATATATATTCCCCATCGTAAATAAATGTACATCCCGTAAATGTGAATATACTTTAAAGACATTTTCAAGCAACTTGCTTTACTGCTTACTCCTAAATCCACATTACCATTGTCCAAAAACTCAATAGTTACCTTCCCTCGCAGTATGTGGCGTGAGTTGTCTTGTTAGAAAATGAGATTTACCAAGCATGACTTTAAAACTAGTTGCAACACGTTATTAAAATAACAAAACGCATTTAAAGTTCCCAGAATAATTACTAGAAAAGACATACTTCAAGGCAGATGACTTCCAACACCATCCGACTTTCAGCAAGCACGGTGTGACGTGCTATAGAAAACTGCAAATTATTCCTCTCTCCAGTACCCTTCTGACCATTCTACAACCATCGTGAACCCATAAACAAAGAACAAGATTCATCACTAAAACCAATTCTATTCCATTTTTCATTCATATGCAACCTTTTAATACGTCACTAAAAAAACTGTTCCAAAAAGCTGTAATCATTTATAGTTTTTGAGCGGCCACGTCATAACCGTCGTCGTCGCGTCGTGTTTTTGTCGTGTTTTTGTCCATTTTCGGTAACTTAAAAAAAATTGGAGCAACACTGCCTTCCAAACAATTGGCAACATTACAAATAGATAATCCGGCTTCTCGTAGATCGATTATTCTACCCCGTGCAAAAACACAGAAGTTACACTAAAAATGAACAAAGACTAAACAAAATATTTGATCATAAGTCGCAATAACCAAGCAGGAGCTGCAATCTCGGTAGAGAGACGATTGATAGAACTGAGAACACGAGATACTTAGGCACAATAGTAAATGACAGATGGAATCCTCAACAGAAGATCAAGAATAGAGTAGAACAAGCTAGACCTAAACTTACAAATCAGCCTCAGATTGATATGTCTGACCAGTCCAACAAGATCAAGGACTTCAAAATGTGGACCTTAAAAAAATGTTCCAAATCTCCTGAGTGGCCACATTAGTGAAGAGGTGCTAAAAAAAGCGGGAGTCGACAGATTCCTATTCAACCTCATAAAACAGAGTAAGATCAGTTACCTGGGCCATATTATATTAAAAGGGCCAAAATGAAAAACACCCCTGCTAATCGTTGAAAAAAAGATAGAAAGCAAAAAAGCATCGGAGGTTAAACAGTTCTCATAGCTCAGAAATATAAGAAAATAGACAAAAATTAATAACTTTGAAAAACTACGCTAAGCAGCAACAAACAGAACCTCATCTATTATCCAATAAAAAAACAATTCGCCAACGCGAAATCCTATTTTTTTTAAACGCTGCCCTAAAGACCATTAAAATCTAGGTCGTCGTCACCACAAAATCTGTAAGCTCCAAAATCGTAAAAAAAAAAACAAAAAAGTGGCGGCGTTTAGTCTACAGTTGATCCCATACTTCCACCAGCCACCATCCTTCCACGTCCTAAAGCAGATGAGACAAAGCTACACACTAATCTATTAAAGAAGGGGGATCAGGGCGTAGTGGTCTAGGCATCCGACTGCTGCACCAAAGATCGTAAAGCAGGTAGGTCGACTAGAATCAAAGCAACACACTAATTTATTAAAACCACAGTTGTTAAAAGTTCAAATCGCACAAACAAAAATGTTCATAGCTAAAATCCTTTCCTGCTCCAGGTTGCAAGCAGAAAAGAAGTTAGACGCCAGCAGTAACGTGTGTAGCCAGCAAACTGTTGTTATATATTAGCTCCAGCGTAACATCACGTCCATTCGATAATTTTGTCGTCACAACCAGCAAAAAGACAAAGACAATTACATATTAAAATAACCGCATTCGGTTGCAAAGCCGCAAGATGCCTACCTTTAAATAAATTATGAAGCCAACAAAAAGAAAGTCTATACTCTCCAGAACTACAGAATATATTTGTTAGGCCGGTATTTTAATGTTTATACAAGCAATAAACCAATTTTATCCATATCTTCTGATATAACCAAGAATAACTCATAGGCGTTAATACAAAAGTTTAATTTCTCTGCAAAAACATCAACAATTGCAAAAAAATTGTTGTATTTTCTTTTTAAGCATTCATAAATCATTGAAACTCGGGAGGTCCAAAAGACCCCTGACCTCCTGTTTTATACAGCTGCTGCAACCAAGTTCCAGCCCAACAAAACTCCGAACAACCCAGTCCAGTCTTCCCTCAAGAAATCTGCCGAGAATTTAAAAATTCCAGCCCATGCAAAGGCGAAGACCGGATGGATGTCCAGCTGGAAAGCAACGTCGCCGTCCACAAAAAAAGCCCTGAAGAAACTAAAGAAGGAGTCGGGTAAATCAATCGTCTTCAGCGCCATCAAGGCCAAAAAATGTTCAACCAGGCCCCTATTACCAAAGTGTCCACTTCTGGTCAGCCTATTAGCTTAGCTCGTTAAGCCGTCCATCAAGTTAAAACACTTACGTTCAGCTACCGCATAACCAACAAAGCCGAGAGATCATGAGTTTCTCAAAATTGTGCAACCTTACAGTCCGGGTAGAATACAAACGTTAGTTTAGTGACAGCGTTATAGCCACACGGCATCGAGGTGCAATGCGCTGAAGCTTATCCCAGCTCCAACTTCACCAAAAAAAAAAAAAAAACAGGGCATGTTGCAATGGCCGCACACAGCAAGCTACAAAGACTGTCCAGCTTATCTCAAGCTAAAGACAAGCCTAACTTCATTTAAAGTCCGCCCCCATGCACCTGCACTTCCAATGTACGCAAGAAGAAACCCTACGAGAATGCAGTAGAAAACCAAGCGCAACACACCAACATCATCTCAGTCAAGAATCAGCTTTCCTCCACTTGGCACAAACAAGCAAAAATAATTTGGAGGAAATACTTAAATCTTCCTTAGATCTCCTAGTGTAAAGACAAAGACAAACAAATTATCCGACAGTCTGTTCCCAGATCACAATACAAGTTCTCCACAATCTCTATGCAACGCCTATAAGGGTGCACTACTAATATTACCTCACTACAGCCAATATTAGTTAAGTAAGAATGTCCCACTAAGTGCCAAACTTCCAGAAATTCAAATATGGGAAAGTTTAGTCTTGAAAGTGAATCCAACACTTTGTATGTCTTTAAGAAGTTTCTCCTCCCAACCCACAAGAATTTTTTTTAAAATAAGTGAATAATAAACAATTCTATCTCCATTCGCAATTAAACAGTCAAATTGTCAAAACTATAGAAGGTTAGGCTTACAATACTACAATTAATGACTACAGCAATTAATACTAGTAACGCGTATGACCTGCTCAAAATTGAATAACGTCCTAGCATCTACGTGATATACTTTCAATTAATCTTCGGAAATCCTCTTGAGATATGTTGACTCATTCATCCTGAAAAACTAACAAAAAATGTACACTTTTCAGACCACAAAGCAGTTTCTGATATTCCTATCCAGCTGATAAGATTTGATGTTCTTCCAAGAAGTGTATAGCCTAATTTGATAAGTGTAGTCCATTATCATGCTTGAACAGAAATCCAAAACCAGTAAAAACTCTAACCTAGATTGTAAAAACGTCCTCTATGTACCAAGCACCATTAATTTATCTAGGATTAGAAACAAGATCTGTTCAAGTTTTAAAAGAGATAGCGCATACCATGTCAGGGGGGTTATTCTGGCACTCATTGCGATCTCGCAACACGTCATAGATTTCTCCTACCGGAGGGGAAGTGTGACATTTAAATCATAAATTTGTAATTAATAATACATATTGACGTTAAAAAATACAATTAACATAAAGCTTGGTATTAAATTTATATTACTAGATGATCTTGTAGTACAAAAAGAGATCACAGGCAGATTTTTTTAATTAATGATGACGTCATTAATTGCGATATGCGATACGAGATACATGCCAGAATAACCCCCCTGATCATCCTTTAAACTTGTCTATCTCCTAAAGTAGTCCTTCACAATAACGTTCACCTATACGTGCCCAAATTCAGAGACAACGTGGCTACCACAGTCTGAACACGTTGTAAAAAAAAAACTGTAGACCATTGCGTCATCCCCAATTTGCATGTTATTAAACAATCATTATTCTGTTCCTTTTTTAAGCCAACCGTGGCTTCCGGACTAGCCTCCTGGATATTAAATTGTTTTGTCGCAACCTTTTTCTTATGCTTTCCTCACAAGCTTAAACTCGATTAGGTCTTCTGAGGTCATTTTGCAGGTCTCTAGCTATAGATGTGCGTAGACTAAGCGCACAATTGCGCAAAAATCTGTCTAAAGAGTAGTCCCACGTTTTTGACCAACTCCACAACTTCCTATCTCTAAGTCTTGCAACATGACAATACTTGTAACTATCGTCAATTAATGTTACGGCTTTTGCAACTTCAACTTCGCTTAGATGTCTCATTTCACTATCATACACTTTGTAGGCAATATAAATAACCAAAACACACTAGATTGTTTCAAAATTGGCATAAAAGTACAGCGGAGATATTCAATTCGGCTTACTATCATGCTCTGTTTCTATGAATAAAAATTATTCATTATTTATTTATTAAAAAAAAACACAGTTAACAACCAATTTAGTTTCAATGTTTTTTTTAAACAACCATATTATTAGTGTAAATTTCGGACGTTCAAAAACCCCAATTTTGGACAATATGGGAGTCATCAACAATTGCTAAATAAGAAAACAAAACTACCAGAGCAATTTAAAATTTCCAGAAAAGAACAATATGCAATGATTTCGTATTTTAAAAATACAATTTAATTAAGTTTCCTACATAATAATATCACCAACAGGTGCTGGAAATACCATTTAAAATTTAACTCATTCGTAACAAAAAGTGGATAAGGCATGTTTTGCTTAAAAAACGTCCCACTTTTATGGTGGAATATATTTATAAAATGTGCATTTAAAAACCAAACAAACAAAAACAATTTTCAAAGTAAATGAAAATTAAAACTAGAAATTTTTTAATAAATAAAATAATGAAAAAATTACTGCAAAATTTCTCACAATAAAAATATTTTTACCTAAATATAAGATGTAGAGAATGAACACTACATGCAATTTCTTATAAAGGGTAAATTATTTTTTTATAAAATAATAAATACAAATAAGTGCACATTGTCGAATGATTATTATTAACACAATTAACTAATAATAATAAACAAAGAATTTTGAAATGTCAGCACATATTCGAATCGTTGCCAAAACGCACTGTTATTGTATTTACAATGAAATATAAATAGAAACAATAAGGGAACAAAAACAAAACAAAACATGCAAGTAGTGAAAAAAGATGCATTTACCACAGTTTGGAGGAATGCCCAACCATCGCCCTGCAACACAACGTAGCTTGGCAGGTTCACAAGGGGCCATTGAGTTGCGGTATTTTGGCAGACACATAACTTCAATAACAGTACCATCCACGGCTAAGTCGAAATTTTGAAAACCAGATATCACCTTGCTATAAGAATGCGGATAAGTCGGTGGCGCCGGACAATGTGTTGGTATCTCCTCTGGAAAAGATTTAAATATTAATATTCCAATTTCTCACGATTTATTATAAAACATAATATAACTCGATGAGAAATCAGTGTCTCCACATTGTACAGTCACACAGATATTAATCGCCTTTATAATAATAATAAATAAAAAAATAAAACAGCACACATCAATAAGCCGAGGATGATCTTACATAATCAATTCATTGTGTTAAATAATGGTGATTATCGGCGCTTTCCTTTGTGTTTAATGTAATCTATAGAAACGTACAAATCACATTGTTACCGATCACAAAAGATGACCGTTCCGATCCGATCCGATACGACGATACGAAAATTCTCGCGATTTTATTCTATAAACCTCTTGTGGAAAATCGCACCATGTGAAATTAGCTTTTAATTAGAGCGTTTTGTGTGTTGATTAGCAGGTATTATTAGGGCCGTTGGGGTCAGTAAGGTGAAGTTACAATAGAGCATAATTTAGAAGACATTTCACCGCACAAACAAAGGAAGACTCATTACAAGTCAATGCTCATTAAGCCGCATAACTTTATTGATAGATCGTGTCAAATGGAAGGGCGTTGATAACACAAAAAATCTAATTAAGGAATTTAACGTCCATTATAAATATGATTCCCATACCTTATTAATGACTTAACTGAACGTATTATTATATACTAGTAATAATCGTGAAATTAGCAGAAAGCATATAAAAGTGTGGTGGGCTAAAATTTTGAGTTTTGATAAAATGCTTTGTATACCAATGTCAAAGCTTATTAAAAAAATTAAGATACATACTAAATTGTATGTAAATTTTATAATAAAAACACTTCAAACCAGAAAAAATAGCAAAGTGTCATACCTATTAAGAGCAGAGAATTTTCACACTAGTTCGTAATTCGCAATTTTCTTAAAAAGTATTATTTATAACAAATTAAAAAAACAAAATTTATATCTAGAAATGAACAATGAAAAGCATGAATATATAATTTCTTAAAAAAAAAATTGTTCAAAAACTTATTGTTTCTAAATAAATAAATTTACTATAAAAATTTATTTTGGTTTCATGCTCTAGAAAACAATAACTTAAGTATCAATTCCAAAATTCAAATCTATATGTTAATAATAATTGAAGTTATTTGCGAAATTAAATATTAATAATAATTGGATGGGCGCGTCAAAATTTAGTTAAACGCGTTGCTCGCGTGTAGCGCTCCGACAAATTTCAGCAAATCCTATAGAAGACGACCACGTGTGAATATATTGTGTGAAGTAAACAAGGTATACACTGCTAGCTAAAGATTTTTGCGCCCTTGCTTGCTTCTAAAGTAAAGTATACTTAGAAGCAAGCAAGGGCGGCAAATGGAATGGAGAAATATATCAACATTTTACAGGTAGCTTGAGAGAATACTTCAGAAAGAGACTGGAAGGTGGAAACTGCAATACTACAATAGAGATAAAAATGAGTTGCAGTTATACTAATCAGTAAAGATGATATTCACACACTGGCTTTGGGACTGTGTGTTAGCATTGTATTTTGCAGTGAGGCTTTAACTTAAGCCGTTTAGAGCATGATGTGCACTGGCATTTGAAGCAAAATGATGTTAAGCTTACACTGGCTGGTGATGCGTAATTTTTATAAATACACTAGTGTTATGATACACTATGTGTTGGTGTTGGGAGTTCTGTCATCACGGCTTAACGGCTTACTTGAGAAATATACATAATTACTAATTGCGTTGTGATTGATGTGAGTTGTACAGAGAGTACTGGGGTAAGCCAGTTTATCTACTGTGAAATTATCCGGTTGCATAAAATAGCAGTTGATGACGATTAGAAGAAAGATTTAGAGAAAGAAATGAATGTAGAAGAGTGTTTGAAGAAGAAGATGAAGGAAACTGGGAACACGCAGAGACAAATATTTTAATATCAATGGATATTCTGGTGAGGAAGTAGAAATAATGAGAATGGATGCTAGAAATATGTAGAAAAAAATTATGAAAAGAGATATAAAAGTGCAAGAGCGATGAACACGGATAAATGAATGAATAAACAATGCAAATTATGTACATATCACAGTTGAAGTCTTACTAAAATACCTAGAAAGTGTAAGTTATGGAACAAACCTAGAAAAAGTAAGTTATGAAACAAACAAAAAAGAATGGTTGCAAGATCAGATTTGGAAATGAGGAAAAAGTGTGCTAATTTTGGATTTTTTTCATTGTTTGAAACAATGCTGGAAGTCTTCTTTTGTGAGCTCAGGAGTTGTTGGGATATTAGAAAACAAGAATACTCGACAAAAATCACATTTACATGTGTCAGTTGCTGATGATAAATTTGGAAATACGATCTTTATTGCAGCTTTGGCGAAAAGTCCAGCGGCGACAAAGATTTAATTTTTGACTTGTATTGAGTTATGCTTTTTCTGGAGAGATGTTGGATGTTTGTTGCCTCGGACTTTACTAATAGAATTTATGATCAGATTTCTTTTATGTGGCGCATAATATTGTAATTGGCTAACTTATTTAAAAAAAGCCTGTGTATTATGGTGGATAACGTCATTTAGCAGATTTTGTTGTTCTGCAGTAAGGTACGTCATACTCCACCGACGAGTGAAAGTATACTTTAACTGATTAATATACGACGTGAATGCTTGCAAGAAGTAAAGCTTGCAGAACAATACTGTATTTAATAATCTTGCACATCAGCTGCAAAGAGACATTAACGAACTAGAAGAGGAATTAATTAGTACTGAAGTATTGGTCGGGAGAGTAAATATACATTTATTAATTAATGTACGACGTGAATGCTTGGTGCGGGGGATGTGCTGATGAGCATTTGTTGCTTTTTTTATTGTTTATAAAATGACATTTGAGGTTTTGGGGTTGTGTGTTAACGCCGTATTTGGCGTTTAAAGCTTTGTATGTATCAGTTGTTGAGAGCAAGCTGTGCACTGGTTATTTAGGCCTTGGGATTGCACCGCAACTGCAAAACATTGTTAAACTTACACTGTATGGTGAGGTTTTGACATTGACAAGAGTGTCCGGGGTTGTGTTAGTTAGTGTTTATGGTATTCCAATTTGTTATCAATTGAACTGTAATTAATAATTATGTGCACATTTATTTGATAGAAAAGGCTGTAGCAGTAACGCGTTGATGCGAGAAGACTGCATGTAGCAGACTGATTTTAACGGTGTGCCCATCAACTTAAAGCGGCACGAGGAAGAGAGAAAACATTTTTTTGTATACTATGGTAGAATGAAATTGGTGTCAATCGGCATTGGCTGTTAAACTAAAAAATATACTTTGAATTGACGTTAAGGCTTGGTGTGGTGATTGTGTGGGAGCGTTCATTGGGTCTGTGGTTAAAAAAAAACTTGGCATAACTTAAATAAAAATGATATTTACGAATCACGTGCTATCGAATCACCCTGTATACATATATGAAAATGTATTTATTTTGACTTATTTGTCAAATGAATTTTTTAAATCTATATTTTGTTTGTTTACTACTACGACTTGGCTGTAGTCTTTTATTCTTTACTTAAGATGAGAGTACCGAAATCTGGCGAGAGCTTGTGAGACGACCGCCTGAAAAGAGAACGAACAAACAATGGGAGGAGTTTTAGAGTAGACAGTGGTCGCATCGACATGATCCGATGTTACACTTGGATTCGTGTTTTGTAGTGTTCGTTTCGTTTCTCTTATTACTACTTAATTTAACATTATTATTTACGTATGCAATAAAAATAATTATTAATTTTAATAAAAAATAAGTATATATAACGCATACAATACATATTATATTTATAATCTGATATACAGCTTAGTTATAGAGCGTTAGCGTAGCACGCCAACAGTCCGGAGTTTGATCCCCGAATATGACTAAAATTATAACTTGCTTTTTATCCATTCGGAAGTCACCTAATAAGCCGTTGGTTCTATCAACCCTCTTCGTCGTAAGACTTCTGGGGCAATGTAAAATAGCTGTAAAACGCGCAATAATGAAGATTGCTAAATAGTAATTTTATTATCATGTAACAAGAACGACAATTTTTTGCAGAAATTTTTTTTTAACCAAATTTTTTTTGGTTTTTTTGTCAATCAAAACAAAAGTAAAAACATGATTTTTATAACTTATTTGATTTAAATTTTTTTTTTTTGTTTATTTTGCATATTAAAAAAATATATTTTTTTTTTAGAAAATTATATTCTTTTTTAGAGGGCTGCAATGGATTTTTGAGCCCTTGCTTGCTTCTAAAGTAAAGTATACTTAGAAGCAAGCAAGGGACAAAAAAAGAAAAACTGGCTTACCCCAGTACTCTCTGTACAACTCACATCAATCACAACTTTAATTAGTAATTATGTATATTTCTCAAGTAAGCCGTTAAGCCGTTATGACAGAATTCCGAACACCAACACATAGTATACCATAACACTAGTGTATTTATAAAAATTTCGCATCACCAGCCAGTGTAAGCTTAACAACCTTTTGCTTCAAATGCCAGTGCACATCATGCTCTAAACTGCAAAATACAATGCTAACCCTCAGTCCCAAAGCCAGTGTGTGAATATTATCTTTTACTGATTAGTACAACTGCAACTCATTTTTATCTCTATTGTAGTATTGCAGTTTCCACCTTCCAGTCTCTTTCTGAAGTATTCTCTCAAACTACCTGTAAAATGTTGATATATTTCTCCATTCTGTATCGAACTGGTTTGCCTTTGTAAGTGGTTCACCTACGTTTTTGTGGTACACCTACATTTTTTTCTATAGTTTATTTAAAACTTTTCCAGTCTATTCACCAGCATTAGATTACTTTTTTTCTGACCAGAACACAAATCTTCAAATTCATCTATATAAAGATTGCTTACAGAGATGTATTTAACAGTTAAAAAAAAGTCAATTAAGCATGGTACTTTGTTACGGTTTGCTGTCCACTATGTTGGCTTAATGATATAGCTAAACAACTATATTAATTTAAAGCAATAAAGAGTTTCCTACCCTCTATGATGACTATCGGAATCCTCAAGGTATTCTTTGCGTTAAAACCTTCTCTAATTAGAAATCTAAACATTACTAAAAAATCATCTTTTCTAATCTAGGTAAAAATGCCACAATTAAAGTTTTTTTTTATATTCACAGCAATTTTTCTTCGTAATAAATAATTGCACACATGTGCAGATTGAATTTGACAAAGCAAAGCAGATCTGGGGTGCAATTCTGATCGCTGTGTATTTGTCATCAGTAACTTTTCTCATAGAAATGAGATAATTCAGTAAAATAAGACAAAATAATACTTACTCGACCCGTGTACGTGATTCATTAATTGAGAGCTAAAATAGTAGAACAAAATGCTCCAGACCAAGCAAACCAAAGAGTGGTTAAACGGTAACGTAGCGATGAGAGCAACCAGTTCTTTTTCCAATGTGAAATGATGCATCCGCGTAAAATAACAACGAATGACATTGGTCTTTAGAGTTAAAATATAGTAAACTAATTATTAATATACAACGTCATACTTGCAACCTGTATAACTTGCTAGATGGCGTCACACAACGTAGAAATTCCGGTTTATAACTATATTGTTTAACTCTGTCCTAGGTAAAGTGTTTTCCTATGCACTTAACATATCTTGGTTCTTTATTGCTAAGTATGCTTATATTGTTGGTGCCTTTGCCTATTTTTATCGACACTCTTAAAAGTTGTATTTCTTAATATACAAGTATTAGCATGTTTTTTCTATCTTTGCTTGTAACAATAATTAAAATAAACATGCCAAAAGGTTCTTCTTTAATCCTTCATTTATTTATAGCATTCAATACTCATGCCTGGCTGCACCAACGCAACTTAAGCTGTAGTTGAAGCATAAAACTTGCTTACATCTTGAGCTTTTCTTAAAACGTTAAACCAACAAAAAAATTACATCTCACATGTAACAAGTAGTTCTTACATCTTAAGTTGTCAATTTGTATAACTTGAACTTAACTTTCTAGGTTATGTTTATTAAAAATATAAACATTGATAACATGTGGTTAATAATGTATGTTTTGCTCAAACCACTGAACATGCTTTTCTTTACATAAGTCCTGATCTTGTGAAGAAGAAGTAGTTCAATAATTATAAAATAATATTAAAACAAATTATTTTCATTGCGTTTTACAACTTTGAAAGTACTATTGTCAGTGCCTACATCTATATTTATCTAGTTGAATCACATTGTGCGCAGTTGCCAAACGTATTTCAATGTCACATTTAACTAATACAACAAAATCTAAAACTTAAAGTGCTCTTATTGTAAGACTCTCGCAGCTGAGATGCGTTGATACAATCGAGCATTATCCTTTGTGTAGACTATTTTGTCGGAGTGATATGATTCGTTCAGGTTTTCAGCAAACTCATTATGTAGCTGCTACTATTTTCCTTCTGTTTAATTGATTCCATTATAAAGCTTAGTTATTTATGGGAGGTGATAACGCAACTCCTTCTATTACAAGAAAGTTAACTGCACATGTATCAACATTCTCAAAATAGAGGGCGTTGCGTTACTGCCTCTCAAATATATTTATACATAAAAAGAAACATTTGTAATTTTATTTAAATTGTCTCCCTGACCAGTAAGATGCTAAGCACACTGATAAAGAGTGCATATCTTGAAACACAAGTGTATGTGTCTCACACTGAGTAGAGAAGCAGCTTACATAAAACCATGTATTTAACATTTTAAAATAAAATAATTATTTGTGTTTATAATTACTTATTTGACTATTTTCACAGCAGACCTTTTGCCACTAAGAGTAAAACAGATTTTCATTTTGAAAATCTAGATGATTTTGTATCACAAAAAAGTAATGGTTGGTGTTATTAGTCAATAAATTTCTATTACAGTTAATGAAAAAATAAAATTTATAATAAAGTTAGCAAACAAACAAACCAAAAACCTACAATACATAAAAATGTAAATTATTCTAATAGATAAGATGTCCTTCCAAAAAACAATCATACACGTATTTTGGTAGTGATATTTGAGTATGTAGATATTATTGAAAAGATGTATGTTTAACAATATAAATTGTAAGTAAGTCAGTTTATGTACGAGAATTATTGTCGATATGAGTAATGGTTGAAACATTCCTTAGATAAGATTTAATTGTTTAAATATTACTAATTATTTATAATATCATATTTACAAATGTTTTAACGATGAATAAAAAAAATTTCATAGAAAACATTAATTCTACATTAAAGAAATCATAAAAAATCTTCTATATTTTAATTATAACAAAGTTTCATATCTTTAAACTGTAATTATTAAGTCTGATATACATAATGATTCAAAATATAGACAAATAACTTTAAAAAACTGCTTCTTCAATTAATTAACATCAAACAATATGTTAGTCCCAAAAAATAATAATATTTACAAAAAAACTAATAATGCGTTATCTTCGCGTACTCTTATGCACTCATTAACCCTTCTAAGCATTCTAGAAATCAGATATTGCGGCAATTCGTCCCAGGTTATCTGAATCAGGTGCCGCAGTTGATCTAAAGTGATTGAAGGATGCGGTAAAGAACGCAATGTTCTGTCCATCATACCCCATACATCCTCTATAAGGTTCAAGTCGGGTGATCTTGATAGCAAAGAATTAATGTTGTTTTGTTCTAAAAAAGCATGTAGTTACATTAGCAGTATGATTGCCCGGAAAAAAAACGATGCAAAAGAACATCTCCAATAGATCCTTAGAAAACCAATATAAACATGAGAACTAAACAAACTTAAAATTGAATAAAGTGTCTCCCCTACATATTACTGACAACACTGGCCTGCTGGAAAGACTGCAGTCTAAGTTAACATCAAAATTATCCTGACAAAAACTATACCCTGGTCTATAGAAATGACACCTAACAAAAAATGACAGATTCCAAAGACACCGGAGCCATAAACCTGGGAAGTCAAACATAAAAAAACTGCCATAATATCCAATGAAAAAAAAATTACACCGGGATCAATGTTACTAAACCAACCACCAAACCACAATCAAAAAACACAAACAAAATCAAAAGCTACAACCAACAAAATTTCAATATCAAAACCAGCTAAAGCCCATCTAGATAAGTCATTACTGATCCAAACACTAGAAATTGCTCTTAAAAAAGATCCCGTCAAACCCGACAGCTTTTACAGAAACAACAAAAGACCCACAACTTAATGTACCTGTAGATTTTTCCAAATAACTACTCCGTTAGCTCCCGGACTTTATTGACTGCAACTCAAAATAGTTAGATGATGCTATAGTCAACCCATTCCCTTAAATTTTCAAGCCAATATTTAGAGTGTTTACCAATATTTCTTTCCACTAATCTTCCCTATACTATCAATGAGAAAAGTGTAATTTCGCATTCTTATCATACCTTATCTGTCCATAGAATGTGGCATATTCCATGAACAGATTCTCCAGGAACACCACATTTCAAAAGCTTGTAATTTGCCCATGTGATTCTTCTAGAAAAACCATGTATCATCTCCAAACATAGAAAAAATACAAGGTAAAATGTGAAAAGCCTCTTTTTCAAAAATAAAATAAAATACTGTACGTTTCAAAAATTCTTATTCTTATTTTTTGCCTATCACACACATAATCGTCCTTCATTGTTGATGCACCAACTCAGTCAAGCTCAGAAGTTTCAATTTACTATTGACTATTTTGGCTTATTTCGATCATCTAAAACTTCTCTCCAAGAATCCATTAAAATACTGGCTATGTAGGCTGTAACCTCAATCTGCTAAAACCACGCATTGTATAGTTCCTTTTCTTCAATGGCAGGACAATTATCTATATGGGTAATTCCATTACTATTCGACTAATTTGAAAAAGTCGACCACTTTGAGTTTGCTCAAATTTTCAGAGATCAAAATATGGATGAAAAAAAAAATGAGATTCCAAAAATTTTGGACCTTAGAATATTGCCTGTTCAAAATGACACACAAGTAAAGGTCAGAAATTTCACAATAAAACGTCTTTCCTCTTTCTCACTATGGCCTATCGTGTATCTGTCTCGGATTGCCCTCACACCAGTACCAAAAGCTTTACTTGTTTGCATATCCACACAAGTAGAAATGTGCCTTATCACTAAAAAAAAACGCTTCCTAAGTAAATTTTTAAACAATTTCTATGCAAGAACCATCTTCTATAGATGAAGATAAAAATCCTAATAAAGAATTCTTCGCACTGCGATCAGACAAAGGGCCGCCGCATGTCTACATGCAGAGCGTGGTGCCCTAAACTATCTCAATGTTTCGGTTGTCCGTAGACGTCCACCTCCTTTCTCGATAACAGATCCACATTCTTTGAAATTTTTGAAATTGTCTTTCAGTTTTTGATTTAAAAAAATTTCAAATCAGATACGGAACGCTCGTTATGAATCGCTTGGGAAAATTTCTACTACTTCTGGTGTAAGCGAGTCCATTATCAAAACTAAACCTAATTTATTGTTTTTACTTGTTTGAAGATGGTTGATAAGAACAGGCTTTTTAGGTAACTTCCAAATCACCCCAATGGATAACAAGCAAATTTTGATTTAATCATATTTCGAGGATCAAACACCGGACAGCTAGCGTACTAAGCCAGCGCTCTATCACTGAGCTACGTCACCGTAAGATAAGATAAGATTTTTTTATTGATTATAAATAAGTTTGGCACGCATGATAATTGAAATAACTTAAGAAAAATGATATAATACAAATTTACTTTTTCTTATTTCCAGATAAATCTTTAAACCAAGAATTTTTATTGCATTTTGATGAAAAAAATTATAATAATTTCATTGCCGGTTACCAATTAAAATAATTTAATATATTGGTGGTTCTACAGTTACAACAGTGAAGATATGTAAATTGAATAAAATGGAAAGAAAAGAAATAATTATAAACCGTAGGCGATTTAATCTCGGTGATGAAATATGAAGTGCTGGAAGAGAACACATTTATAAACTTATTTATTAAAAAAGTGTTGAGATATATTTAATTGAAATGATCATTAAGCATTCGCCTGTTGCATTGTGCGGCAGAGAGTAAAAGACTTTTCGGAGCGAGGTTATTAAATTAATATTCCGTAAATATCAGGAATTACTTTTGCGCCGTGTGTGCGCACCTCACAAAACGTAATTAAAACAGCCCGAAGAATCATTTTTGATTTAATAATAAAAAGCAAACGGACCACGTCCGGACAGGCATATTAAATACGTGCAGTAACATGAAAAGTAATTAATTGTTTTCTCGCCCATCGGTGGATGATATATTATTTATAATGGCACGGAGCAATCCCTCAAATAAAAGAGTACATTGTGTAATGTCCGCCCTCGCGAACTCAACCCGACTTAACTCAGGTTGAATTTACTTAACAAGCGCCGCACTCTTTGAGTCCGCCGCCTGACTGCCTCATGATACATATTCCACGTGGGAGGTCACCAAATATTCATTATTAATATCGTCGTTTCCGAGTGTTCCTGTATCTCTCGGCTTGTATTCCTTGAGATATATCCCCATACCGCCTTTCATAAATCCACCTCAGATCTGATGCATGTTCTCTATAATGTAGCCCTCACAGGGGGAAGAATCATTTATTTCAACATTAATTTCAACTGCTACTTTATTAAAAGCTTATGATATATAATGTGCATCTCCTATTTAAAACCGATACTCTCATCAATCAAACCATACAATTTTAATCTAAGCTCCAAGGGGATTTACTGCTTCAAGAATTATTGAAACTATCAATTGATCAAAGCAAATTCTTGGTATTGTCTCGCATGATTGCTATAATTTAAATTGAATATCAAGCAAAGTAACCCTGACCCATAATCAATTCACACCATAATAATCTAACTAAAATTATATTTGTTGAATATTGTATAGAGATTAAAAAGCATAAATAGATTCGCATTTGCACGAGATCCAACATTATTTGGATTTTTTAAAATCATCAATCAATCGCAAGTTTGTTTGCACTGTCAATATGTTTAAAAGTTTAGATATATCATTTTTCCATGATGATCTTCAAGACCATCTTAATATCTAAAGAATTTCATACCCTACAACCAATAAAATTTTCCAAAAGCTTAACGTGTATGTTATTTTGAACCATAAAAGCGGCAACCTTCTAGGAAGCCGAGTTATGCCACCGCTAAACTCGAAACCAAACCAGAGCCTCCGTATCTAGATACTAAAAAGACGTAGAAGCCATCTAGTCTAAGTATACTACAGTAGTTCACGCCAACTGAATAATAAAAAAACAAAACAAATAGCGTTCTTGGGCTTCTTAGAAAGAGTAAAAATTTAATCCAAAAATCAAATCCTCCCACAAGATGTAAAGCAATGTTTTTATAACTCAGCTGATCAAGAATATCTAAATCAAGCTACTTTAGTGAAGCTAAACATTAAAGATCACAAAACTCCCTTGGCAAATGTACACAATCTGATGTAAAAGGATCCCAAAAAACATTTCATACATTTGTAAAAAAAAACTCAAATATATGTAAAATAGCAAACAAAAACGTAAAACACCCACAGACAAAAGCACACCTTTCGCACCAAGACCTGACACAACTGTGATGAAAGATATTTAAGATAAATATTAGTCTGCTCAAATTTGCTTTTTACAGATTTTAGTTAATAATCTTGTTAACCTCTGAAGTAGCATTAAAAAGTAACTTGTTGAAGAAAACTACAATAGTAGGCAAGCCAACTTCACAAGTTTTTGGAATAAAACTAAAGACATTTTTTAAACCAAATAGTATTGCCTTGGATTGATTCATGTTTAAAGCCAATTTAAAAATATAATCACGCGTTTTAGACGCCCGTACGCTATTAACTGTAGCATATGCTAGTACTAGACTTGACATAGAAAGACCAAACTTTTTGATCTACTTGTAGAAGTAGTCTTCTTGTATTGTTGTATGGGTATATCCTGAGTCTAAGGAGCATGTGGTCGATTAGTCGGATCCAATGTACTGCAAGTCTAATGGTGGCAAATTGGTGATCCTGGAATGGTTATTAGTTAGAAATGACTCAATTTTAATAAACATTGGTTCAAGAACCTTGTGTTTCTTTCTTTCCATTCATACTGCCAGGATGAACAGTTTCCATAAAGTACAAATTTCTTATCATAAAGAACATATATTTTTAAGAAACAACATTCGCGTCCTAAAGACTATAAAAAGTTCCTATAATTCCAGCCTAAAAAAGATACTTTCCCCAAAACTGCATACAAAAACAATGATCTTAAACAAAATCCAAGCTCATACAGAAAACCTTTTGTCTTGTCGCCTGTCATGCTGAAGAAGCGGACCACAGGTCTAACTTTCATTAAGCTTTAAAATGATCTGAATTCTGCATAGTCCATCGATGTCCGTATAAAGACACGCACGGTGTCTCCACCATCAGAAGCCGCAAAGCATAAAAATGACTGCAGTTGCGTAGATCACACGTACAAAGACTATGCCTATAGAATGCACGTCAACTAAAAACCAATAACTGAGACCACGTCAGCTAAGATGCCGCCGATCAAAATTTTCTTCTGCTTAATTGCAGCAACAAAACTTCGCACGAGCCACTTGCCTGGCAGTCCGTCATTCAACTTTCATAAACTTAGACCCGCTCAAAAGTCCAAGTAAAATAATTAGCAAAACATCCACAAAACCATCCACAACTTTAAAGAAACAAGCGTCTTCACAGAAATAGACCTCAATGCTAGCTACTGGTAAGTTACCTCACCGCGTACCAATGCCGTTCTAACTAAAAAACGCCCCTGCCAACTTCCAGAAACTGATGATGAGTGTTCTTGCCAGATTACTTAGACTACATTGTTGTATTTTCCAAAAACCATAATGAACACACAGTCCTAAAGCAGCTTCAAGATTTCAACCTGATCTGCAAACCGTCCAAGTACAAATTTAGACAATTCGAGATCAAATACCTCAGCAAACCGCATCACATGCAAAAGCAACCAGTCCCTTACCAACAAATGACTCTAATTAAAGACTACCCAAAGCCAACTACCAAAAAACAAACACAAAACTTTTTAGTATCTAAACCTCCATAGGAAGAGATGGGCCGGGGACATCATGTGTTGCCACAGACGCGTCAATTCCGTGAGGCCAAAACCAGCCCACCTCAAACTAGTACCACATAGAGACAATAACTAGGACAAATTAACAGCAGAGAAGAAAACCGAAAGTTATTGGCATGCGTTAGTTATGCTCAAGGACCACTTGTTGAGGCCAACAACCTCACTACGTCCTTAAAACCCCAAATCTGCAAACATGGCCACCCCGCTGACCGACCTGTAGAGAACAAAGCCTCCATTTAGCAGAAACAATAAGCCGACCAAACTTTCTAAAAAGTCAAGGTTGTCCTCAACCGACCACTACACTCCTGCATACAGCCACCTAGTACTGAGAGCAGTCCTATATAAAAAAACAAAGGTCACGTATGCCAATACACAATAGAACAAACAATACACCTCAGCAACAAGCTGAAATACTAAGCTGAGATATAAATAACAAATAAAAAAGTACTAAGCATATTTAGCATCTAATCTGACCTAGCAACAGAAAAGCGAAAGGTGGTCTAGTACGCCAGCACGCAACTAATCAAACAACGCTACAAAAGCAACAAACAGGAATGCCAAGATGTAGCATGGGCAATAAATAAAGAAATTTGGTAAAACTTATGTGCTATTTTATTTGTATATTTTCGACCGGTTTGATGGTTTTTATATACCTCATTATTTTTAGATAAATCATACCCCCGGAGAGTCAAGTCAAGCCACCTGCCATACAAGCTGTGCTGTCAAAACAATTATTAAAGAAATCAATAAAAGAATCAAAGCAGGATGATGAGGTAGACCGGATAGTGCTAACACCACACCAACCAAAAAAAACAAGTATAGACATGAAAAAAAACCTACGCCAGCCAGCCTAGCGCCCAATAAACTAACCCAGCCAAACAATTGACCTGAAACTTGCTTCAGTGTTTCTTTTTCTGATGTGGAAACATTGTCGGCCAATAGAAAAGTTGGTTCCCACCATTACAAACCACAAGTTTCAAAAGACTATCTATGTACAAGATACAGAAAACGGATCCCCAGACCAATAAGCAATCCAAAAACGGCTTATGCGACGACAATCTCCAACTTACCGACACCTAAGACCACCAAAAAAGCAGAACATCACTAAGCATCTTGTGATTTCAATCAAGGTTAACCGTCTCTTCAATCAAACCAAAAAAAAACCCTGCCCAATCCCAAGATTCGTGAAGTTTCACAAAAATTTACCTACTACTGAATACTACAATAGGTTCATTCTGCGCACAAAAAAGACCGTAGTATGGTTCAAACAGACATCCAACTCCAAATCAAAATTCACCAACTAAATTTTACTAGTAGTGGGCTTTTTAGATAAAGCATGTACCCGAAGAGTCAAGCCACCTGCCATCAAAAAAAGGTAAATAAGTAGAGCAGATGGTGCCACCCCAGCATCATACCAAAGAAAAAACACACTACAAGAAGCCTAAGCCAGCGTCAATAACATAGAGACAAACATATGCTCATCCTAGAAAAAGAACAACTTTGCCGCCACAATCATACAAAACCAAAAAGAATGTCCAAAAGTATAAAAGATTCTCCGCCGCTAAACAGAACACCAAGACTATCTAACCCAGATAAAAATAAAATATAAGGTATTCAAAAGCAACACCCTCATCAGAACCGTGAAAAGACAGAATCAGCTAGTAATACCACAGATAATGCAGTATCACGTCATCCAAAACTACCATAAAAAAGCTACATATCATTCCAAAAAAAAGCGTACCAATGGGGAAAAGTAAAAAAACGGCTTTGAGTTCATAGAGAAAAGCCACCACCCAACCAACAAACACTGTACAAAAATCAACAATAACTTCGTTGGACTCTAACACGTCAAATGTATAAGCTACCGCTTCTCCTAACGGTAAGGGGCATGTGCACTCGGTGAAGTTCGTAAGCCTTCCCCGTACCAACTGCCACCAGCTATAAAACGTGCAAACTTCTAAAGCGTACAATTTTATACACCAATACAGATACCTCCAAACCATCCTGTCCAACAACAAACCGCAATTCACTAGCCATGTTTTCACCAAAGCCTGCCAGAGATAAAAATGCTACCACTACACTACTGCCAGCTACCACCCCCTTATAATAAAAGCCCAGAAAAAATTAATACAAAAAAATTTCTTGGTTTGTTTCGGAGTCAGCAATGCATCAACAAAGCCAAGAACCTAACACCCAATATAGCTCGGCTATGAAATCCCAAAAAAAAATCACCGCCCTCGCCAACAAACACGGAAAAAAAATTGAAAAAAGATTGCTATAAAATAGATCAAACCAAATAAATTCATCGTCGCAGATGGAAAAAATCAATGTCCACGTAAACAACCCACAGCCGCCTTGTGCAGTCCGCGCGCTGAAATCAAGGGTAAGCAAATAAAATTTCTCGGAAAACTTTTCGATCAAATTTTTCTAAACTTCAAAATTTTGAACAAAGCAGAAAAAAAAAACAAAAACAAAAAAATAATTTTTGTTCTATTTCAAAATACAACTTCAAGAAGCTAAGGAACAAAGAACATTCTAAAGAAAAAGATGACTACCCAATCAACAACAAGTCAAACAACCTCTACCGCTCCCATAGCCGCTCAGCTCACTATCGCCCAGACCAGTTCCCAAAGTCAATCCAACCCAATAATAAATACTTGCCGCATTTCTACACCTATCCACACAAAAAACTAGCAACGTTCTTTAAAATACTAGAAACATATTCATTTTATTTCAAGTTCCAGCGCTGGCCACCGACACCAACTCTTAAAAGCCATTCAAAGCAAAGCCCACCGCCACGCCTATAAAACCTATAAAAATGTCTCCAGCCGTAGTACAAATGCTCAAAGTTGCTAAAGAAATGCAGCCAATACTAAGGCGCTAGCCAAAAAACCGAAAAACCAGTAAAACCGTTCCTGTTGAAGCTAAGCTATACTGATAAATACATCCGCACAACGATAAAACAACAATGACGAATTTGTTGCTGACGATGGTAAAACCAAAGATCCGACAAGCCATAGACGGCTATTGTCCTTCAATCAAATTCATAAACAACAAAATATAGAATAACGGCAACCCAACTCCAAGAAAGGTAAAAAGCAATAAACGTCCCCACCTCATTGGCTGTATACTTGTCCTAAAAGCCACCAAAACCCAAACTACCCTCATAGACACCAGCAACTTCACCAGGCACAAACTCGTCAAGTAGACTAATCTCAGATCAATACCACATAAACCGCCAAAGCAAAGTAAAAAACTTTTCCACCACAAATCTTTTTTTAAGTACCTGTCAAATAATACTCACAAATCGTAAAGTTAAAAGCCAACCTCGGATACAGCCAATAATGCCAAAAGATCGTACAATATACGTGTATTTGCTCAAGTCTCAACCTGCTGAATAAGCCACCGCCACTGTAGTCATACCAAAAAATAAATTCCCGGACTAACAAACGTTCAAAACCTCCCAACTAAACTTTGTTACAACATTCTCCAAGTCGTAGACACCAGCAAAGTAGTAGAACACCAGATCCCATTGACAAATCCCACTCACATATCTAACAGTCTCTTCAATCAAACCAAAAAAAAAACTGCAACTACATTTAGTAAAATTATTTATAGACTCTTCGGGGATATTAAAGCAGAGGTGAGAAACCAAACAACAAAAGCAATTAGAATAGCCGGCTGCCTGAATACAATCATCATCAATCAGCTTGTAATGTCCACTGCTAGACATAAGCCTCCCTTAGTTTCGACCATTCTTCCCGATGTTGCGCTGCTTGTATCCAGTTGACGTTTTAAATCGTCGCTCCATCTCGTAGGAAGTCAACCTCTACTTCTATAAGCCTCTTGTCTAGGCCTCCATTCGATAATTCGTTTTGTCCACCTGTCATCCGTCCTTCGTGCTACGTGGTCTGCCCAATTCCACTTCAGGCTGGCAATAATCTCTACCGCAATTGCAACTCCAGTTCTCTGCCGTATTATAGTGTTTGGAATTTTGTCTCGTAGTTTTATTCCTAACTGAATACAATATAATGCAATAAAAGTATGGGAACGGACACTAAATCTAGGTTCTATAAAACCGTGGTGAGGCCGGTAATGACATATACCGCAGAAAGCAGGTCAAAAACAGCAAAAACCAAAAATTTCCTAGAAACAGCTGAGATAAAGATACTACGCAGAACTATAGAAAGACACTGTTGGATAGAGAAAGAAGCAAGCCTATCAGAACAACATGTAAGGTCAAGAACATCAACGACTGGGTAACAGACAGTAAGAAGGAATGGACAAACACGTAAGCAGGATAGATGACCGCAGACTCGTAAAAATTGTTCGCGACAAGTCTCCACTGGGACAAAGAGACGTTGGGCGCTCCAGAAAACGATGGAGCGACAGCCTCATACAAGTGAACGATGATTAAACAGACTCGCCTAAAATGAAGAAAAAAGAAGAAGAGAAGATTTATAAACTCTAACAGCAGGCTACAACGTATCGTACAACAATATAACTATAAAAAAAAATTTGGCAATGTTGAAGCCAAAGAAAACATGAATTCATCACTATACGCCAAAGACCAAGAAACAGTCTAAACAGTAATTTCTTCTGACAAACCTAAGCAAAAAAAAAACTAAAACGGCTTTATCCGCCAACAAGGTCATGGTTACAATTTTTTGAAATTCACGCAGCATAATCCTCATCGATTAAGAGAAAAACAATCAAAAACCAATATTACTGCTTTGATTTAAAAACAACCTTCCATCAAGATAAGGTAAGCATTTGCAGCTGCCATTACCAAAACTCTAATAAATTATGCTTCAAATTGCTTCCACATCCACCATATCCTCCAGCCATCCTGTTTCCAAACTTGAATAATTCCAATCGTTATTCTACATAGAATTGAATACTTAACAAAATAAAATCAAATCGGGTTATTGTTTTACAACCCACTTGGAGTTTGATTTCAGGATAGCCCTTGTATTTAGTAATGTTCCTTATCTCTATTTGTGTAATTTTATTAGTACATATTAAAAACTAAATCAATTTTGTAAATCAGAAGTAGTCTAGACTAGCTATAAATAATCGTCCTTTGAATGCAGTATTGAATTTAATCTATGTTGCTATAGTAATAATTATTCTTATAAAAGTTATATATTTGAAAAAAATTAAACACAAAAGAGTATTTTATAATAATTTCTACTCTTTCTAAGATTTGACAACAGATTGTAGTATGAGTAGTTTTTATAGCGTCCTCGTTTCAAAACATAATAAATATGTCACCCGTCCAAGAGTTGTGATATCTCAACTGTTGATAAGCTGTAAAAGCCCCTAAGACGACAGATCTGATTTATACTTTAAAGTATTACTTGATTATATTTTCAAATAAAATATATGATTGCGAGTTATGTATGCAGTATGTATGTACACATGTTATACGAAGAGATAAATAAGTGTAGACCTATTTAACATCCTTGTATCTTCACACCTACACTCCAATACACACGATAATCAATAAATTTCGCGGTGCTGTTGAAGGAATAAAATAAAAAGTGCTAAAAAGACAGTAGATGTTATTTAATTTAGCCAGAAAAAAATCATTTAAATGTTCAGTGCTACCAGATTAAAATAATCTGAATTGATGTTGTGGGCGTACACGGTTGTGATAACATTCCGTCCGTACGATTTCGTGTGTTATTTTACACGAGGGCGTTTCAGATTCTAGATAAATAAAACATTTACATTTAATATAGTTTTTTTTTATTTGGTCCGAGATGACGACGATTTCCAAGTAAACACTTGCAATGTTTGAGTGAGCCAAACGATAGCATCAGCCTCACATAAAATACACAACAAAGGATCATTTTAATAGACAAAAAATACTTCTAATTTAAGTAATCAATATGTTTACCAACCCTCCAGACAAAATTGCTTATATTAAAGTCGTCTCTAAAAATAAAAACTTTCATTGCATGAGAACGCAACACATTAATTAACAGTAACATATATTTATGCTCTTAATTACACACAGTCTCGCATATGTAACACGCAATTATCTTGTACATTTTTTATGCAACAATTTCATCGTAACTCATTGTTTCGGCAAAAAAAACAATATTAATTTATCAACATATTCATATATAATTGGGATATGCTGCGGACATCGTATACAAAAGGAATTTCGGGTATCAGCCGGACTACAACCGGCGGCACGCTTTCTCCAGATTAATTAATACATCAGAAAAATTAAATATGTCGTGTCATTTGTATATATATTTGCACAATAAGGAGTAAACAACGCCTATTGTCATTGTTAATTCGACGAAGGAAAGTGTCTGATTGCAATAATGTTCGCAATTGAGTCGTTTTAAGTGAATACATAATTGATTGGCGGTAATTAATCACCACAGATTTCATTGAGATAAAATATGCAGGATTTGATTTAATTGTACTATTGTTAAACGAACAAATAATGCCAATGTTGTCGAGTTGTCGTTAATTAGGTTAAGGATGTGCTATTTTGTGCTTATTATAGACTTTGATGTATGTTAACTTAACAATAAGTTAATTATATGAAATGAAGTAATCATCTTCTATCATTCTATCATTTCATTAAGGATATAATTTATGATATTTGTTTATACAAAACTTTATTTATTATAGCAAAAAAAATCTTTCAAAAAAATTGTTCTTCTAATCGAATCTCAGTTAAATAAATTTAAAAAAAATAATTTTCAAACAATCAATTTTCATAAAAATACTATAATGTACTGAGTGGCATTGCAACACGGAGAAAGAATTAAAAAAAATCAATAAAATTTGGCAAAAACCTTGTTTGTTGAAAACATTTTAAAATTCAAAAAAAAAGGACAATTGTTTATCCACTCTCTCACACTTTGTATCATTAATTACAATCGATGGTCTAGGTCATTTGTGAAAATTGCATTCGAAGCAACTTGCAATTCATAGCGGACAGCTACTAATGGCTTCGTAGAATTTGCCAAGTTTGTCAGTCTTCCTCCTATCATGTCCCACACATGTTCAATGAGCAATAAATCCTGAGATTCGGCCGTAAATTGTTCAAAGACGTCGTTGCGTCGTGCAATCTTATTTACCAATTTATTGATCAGCAATTGACTTAGTACTCGTAAAACGATCTCTTAATATAGTCCATAGAACAGAAAAGACAAAAAACGACAAATATCTAAATTGTTTCAGGACTACACTGAACAAGACACCAAGAAAGAAGCGGAAGACTTTCCAGTCTCGACCAAGTCAATCGGATCGTTCAACACCAGCAGTTACTTGCTCTCTGAATACATACATCTAGAAAGCAATCTACAACCGATAAAAAAGTTGACAATGCTTTTTACCCAAGCATCACTAGTGTCCCAAAAGACAAAAAAACAAAAAACATGAAAACCAACGCCAAACCCCAAAAGACAAAAAAAAACATAAAAGCCAACGTCAAACCCCAGAAAAAGAAAAACAAAAGATGCTAACCAACCAAACCAAGCCACAAAACAGCTAAAAACCTCTCGCAAAAAACGCACTAAAAGGCCGCAATAAAACGTCAAGAACAAGTATGAGTATTAAGGTAGAACTTACATTTTTTTTTTATAAATTTTAATGATCGCCGGGCAAAATTATGTTCGAATACCAACAAAAATAACATTGTTAAATTTTGGTGCCAATAGGTTGAGTCTAAATAGTGCCGCAAGAGCAAAAAATACCAAAAAAAAAGATAAAATGTTGTTCTTCTAGAGTTTAGCTTCCAAATCAAATGTCATCAACTAAAAAGTTTTTACAATGCAGAAAAAAAGATAAGTCACATAATCTCTAGAAAAAAAATAAATTTTGTTAAAGTGATAATACAAAACAAAACTAACAACACTATCCCATAAATTCCATTACTTTTCGACTAAACTTAAAAACTGAGTATCTCCAAACTAGCTCAAAATTAAATATGTGATAGTTTTTGGAAGTCTCTCAAAGTTCAGAAAAACGCTTAAAAATCACATTTTTCGGTAATTTTCAACATTTTCAAAACATTGGAAAAAGCTCTGCAAAGTCTGATTCTTTTTTTAATTTCTTGTACTTTAACTTGTTTTTTTTTTTTTATGTAGCCATTCTCTATTTCCTTTAGCGTAGGCCGTTGTAAAAATAGCCTAAAATTACAAAACCAGCCCCACATTGAATACGCCGTAACAAAATTTTAATCAAATTAGGTCTTTTTCAGCTTAATTTGTTTGTTTTGAATTGCTCTTTAAAATTTTGCCGAAGTTTTTTCCGATCGAACCAGTAAATCGTGAGATACCACTTTTCAAAGATTAGTAATTTGGTCAAAAATGCTCATTTTTGTATGCATTGAAACCGTTGTAACTTTTTTCAACCTAAATTTTGTTTGCTGAAATTTTCAGTAAACCTTTTTCATATATATCTTAAACACTTCTTAAAGTTTGGTACTTGGGATTAAAAATGGGCCCAAGCTACAGAACTTTCAAAATTTGTAAAAAACAACGTTTTATACGATAATAATTTTTACTTACGCTTTTATTTTTGCAAAAAAACTCATATTATTGCAGTGGTTTGAACATATCTTAGATTAAAAATGTGTTTTTAATAGAAAATGTATATTTTTATAAAATATATAATTGGTTAACAGACTTCCTTGAATATTCTTATATTTGTTAAACGGGATGATGAGTCTATTTTGTAAATAATTTTTTAATAAATTAAAATTTATTTATAACGTTTCATATGTTATGTACATATGTATATCGTCAGATAAATAAATATATAAATAAAATACAAAATAAAATAATATTATTAATTTATAAATATAGATATATTTTTATTTTTATTGTACCTGTAAGACAAATACATAATTTTTGCTAAAATCATATCATGATTCTAAACTTTATGACAAAGCACTACAAAAAATACACAAGGTGTTTCCTAACTGGAGGCGAAAAATAAAACTTTAAGTTTTTTTTCTAATTTCAAACAGAAAATCTAAATATCTTTTTTGTCTATCTTAATTTGAGATTTGCTTTCGAGATAATTGAAAATTACACATTATTTAGAAAACTTTTTATTTAGAAAAATTTAAGTAAAAAAAGAATTTATTTACAATGGTAACAACAAACAGAACAATATTACATATTTTAATAAGTTCTCAAAATGACTGCCATGAGCGTTGATGCAAGCTTGACAACACAGTAAAAAAAAATAATAAACTGTTTCAAAACCTGTTATGTTTTGAATGTGCAATGCAGCATTTGCAATTCTCTATTGTAGCTGCTCCACGTTGATTATTGGCTTTCCATAAACCATTTGTTTCATGTGTCACCTAAACGTCCAATAGATTTAGATCAGAAGATCTTGCAGGTCAGTTCACTGGACCTCTATTACTAATACATCTATCCTTAAAATTATCGTTAAACCACCAAACTGCATATCGCCCAACATGCCCTATGTGCTCCATCGTGCTGGTCCCACATCCTGTTACATTATGCAAGAGGGACATTGTTATCCAACAAGTTGTCCATCTGATTTTCGAGAAATTATGCGTATAAAAAATTACAAGTGTATTCTCCGTTGTTGAACAGCATTTTTTTACAAATTTTAATAACCGAAATAAAGAAAATAATTTTGACAACTATCAAAAGCTTGCAACATCTCACAACTGTTAAAGTAATGCTGTTTTGTTTGTTTTTTTTTTGCTAAAAAAACAAGCTTGCATCAACGCTCATGTTAGTCATTTTGAGAACTTTAATAATTCTTTGCTGACGGCATATAAAAAAAAAACATTTACATCTACATCATCCTGCACATAAATAATGATGATTAATACAAACAATGTGTAATATTTAAAACTAGACAATAAATATAAAAAATACAAAATATACACATAAAATGTATACATATAAAAACAAAATATAAAATTATTCATTAACACATTTTAATTGGCTCTTAAATGTACATTTAGAAACGCAAAACAAATCGATGTTATTAGAAAAGCTATTTGCAATGCTACACATTCTGCCAATAGATTATTGAACCCATAGTTGGTAGAATGTATAGATTCTCTAAACAATGGGGACTGTCTAGTTTGGCGATTATTGTTGGATACCTTAACCGAAAGAGTTACAAGTAGCTCTTGGCAATCAATCTCAGTAACTTTTTCCAATGTTTCTACGCTGAGAAAAAAAAATGTTGAAAATTACCAAAATAATGTGATTTTTGGTCGTTTTTCTGAACTTTGAGAAACTTCGAAAAATTAAGATCATGACTTAAAAAGTTGAAAATTTGGGAAATATGTTTTTTTGGTACCTACTATCACATATTTAATTTAGAACCAATTTGGAGATACTCAGTTTTTAAGTTTGGTCAAAAAGTAATGGAATTACCCATATATGTACATATATATATATATATATATATCATTATTGATATATAAGGGTTTATGAGACCAAGGAATTATGAGACCATTGCCGCTGGTCTCACTAACCTTCTCGCTGGTCTCATAAGCATGCCGCTTGGTCTCATAAGCATTTGCCGCAATAATAAGCCAATATTAGAATGTTACTCTATTTTTATAATTAAAATAAATGGCTAAACCTATTCGAATGATTTCAAATAAATTAGGGTAACATGTAATAAAGGTAATAAATTAAAACAAATTAGTAACTCATACAAAAATTACGTAGTAGCCCTAAAATTTGATTTCAAACCCTTGAACTATATGAATTTTAAGTAAACTTATTTTACAAATGTACTATAGTAATCAAATAAGAACAAAATAGAAACTTGTATAAATATTTTTAGTACTTTCAAACAGTATAATTTTAATGTAATCCCCCTGCTCCTTCCTAAACATTGCACCAACCAAATATAAGCATAAGAGTACAATTATCGCACAAATGTAATATAGGTATCAAATAAAAGCAAATACTGTAACATACAATTATTGTAGAGTACCCCAAAACATTGTACCCTATCGCCCCCCCTGCTAAGCAAATTAAAGGTACAAATATTGCCTTACTGTAATATGGGTAACAATTGAAAGCAAATTTAGTAACAAAAACTTATTTTAAAGTACCCCAACACATTGTACCCCATTGTCCCCCCTGCTAAGCAAATTAAGGGTACAAATATTGCTTAAATGTAATATGGGAAACATACATTTATTGTAGAGTACCCCAAAACATTGTACCCTATCGTCCCCACTGCTAAGCAAATTAATGGTACAAATATTGCATTATTGTAATATAGATCAATTGAAAGCAAATATAGTAACAAACAATTATTTCAAAGTGCCCCAAAACATTGTACCCCATTGTCCCCTTCCTAAGCAAATTAGGGGTACAAATATTGCATATTTGTAATATGGGTATCAAATGATAGCAAATATAAAAACATACAATTAGTGTAGAATACCCTAAAATATTGTACTCTATCGTCCTCCCTGCTAACCAAATTATAAGTACAACTAACGCATAAATGTAATATGAGTATCAATTGTAAACAAATATGATAACAAACATTTATTTTAATGTACCCCAACACATTGTACTCTATCGTCCCCCCCGCTAAGCAAATTAAGGGTACCAATATTGCGTAAATGTAATATGGGTAACAAATGAAAACAAATATGGTAACATACAATTATTGTAGAGTACCCCAAAACATTGCACCCCATTGTCCCCCCTGCTAAGCAAACTAGGGGTACAATTATTACATAAATGTAATATAATATAATAATCAAATTAAAGCAAATATAAAAACATACAATTGATGTAGAATACCTCAAAACATTGTACCCTATCGTCCCCCCTGCTAAGCAAATTAAAGGTACAAATATTGCTTAAATGTAATATGGGTATCAAATAAAAGCAAATACGGTAACATACAATTATTCTAGAATACCCCAAAACATTGTACCTTATCCCCCCGCCCCTGCTAAGCAAATTAAAGGTACAAATATTGCATTACTGTAGGTATCAATTGAAAACAAATATAGTAACAAATATCTATTTCAAAGTACCCCAGAACATTATACCCTGTTGTCACCCTGCTAAGCAAATTAAGGGTACAAATATTGCTTAAATGTAATATGGGTACCAAATAAAAGCAAATATGGTAACATACATTTATTGTACAGTCCTCCAAAACATTGTACACTATCGTTTCCCCTGCTAAGCAAATTATGGTACAAATATTGCATTACTGTAGTATAGGTATCAATTGAAAGCAAATATAGTAACAAACATTTGTTTCAAAGTACCCAAAAACATTGTACTTTATTGTCCCCCCTGTTAAGCAAATTAAGGGTACCAATATTGCGTAAATGTAATATTGGTAACAAATGAAAACAAATATGGTAACATACAATTATTGTAGAGTACCCCAAAACATTGTACCCCTTTTGGCCCCCCTGCTAAGCAAACTAGGGATACAATTATTACATAAATGTAATATGGGTATCAAATAAAAGCAAATATAAAAACATACAATTGATGTAGAATACCTCAAAACATTGTACCCTATCGTCCCCCCCCTGCTAAGCAAATTAAAGGTACAAATATTGCTTAAATGTAATATGGGTATCAAATAAAAGCAAATACGGTAACATACAATTATTCTAGAATACCCCAAAACATTGTACCTTATCCCCCCGCCCCTGCTAAGCAAATTAAAGGTACAAATATTGCATTACTGTAATATAGGTATCAATTGAAAACAAATATAGTAACAAATATCTATTTCAAAGTACCCTAGAACATTATACCCTGTTGTCCCCCTGCTAAGCAAATTAAGGGTACAAATATAGCTTAAATGTAATATGGGTACCAAATAAAAGCAAATATGGTAACATACATTTATTGTACAGTCCTCCAAAACATTGTACACTATCGTTTTCCCTGCTAAGCAAATTATGGTACAAATATTGCATTACTGTAGTATAGGTATCAATTGAAAGCAAATATAGTAACAAACATTTGTTTCAAAGTACCCTAAAACATTGTACTTTATTGTCCCCCCTGCTAAGCAAATTAAGGGTACCAATATTGCGTAAATGTAATATGGGTAACAAATAAAAACAAATATGGTAACATACAAATATTGTAAAGTACCCCAAAACATTGTACCCCATTGTCCACCCTGCTAAGCAAAATAGGGGTACTAATATTGCATAAATGTAATATGTGTATCAAATGATAGCAAATATAAAAACATACAATTGGTGTAGAATTCCCCAAAACAATGTACTCTATCGTCCCCCCTGCTAACCAAATTCTAGATACAACTATTGCATAAATGTAATATGGGTATTAATTGAGAGCAAATATGATAACAAACATTTATTTTAAAGTACCCTAGAACATTGTACTCTATCGTCCCCCCTGCTAAGCATATTAGTGGTACAAATATTGCGTAAATGTAATATGGGTAACAAATGAGAACAAATATGGTAACATACAATTATTGTAGAGTATCCCAAAACATTGTACGCCATTGTCCCCTCTGCTAAGCAAATTAGGGTTCAAATATTGCTTAAGTGTAATATGGGTATCAAATGAAAGCAAATACAAAAACATACAATTGATGTAGAATACCTCAAAATATTGTACCCTATCATCCCCTCTGCTAAGCAAATTAAGAATTGCATTATTGTAATATGGGTATCAATTGAAAACAAATATAGTAACAAACATTTATTTCAGAATACCCCAGAACATTGTACCCTATTGTCACCCCTGCTAAGCAAATTAGGGGTACAAATATTTCATAAATGTAATATGGGTATCAAATAAAAGCAAATATAAAAACATGCAATTGGTGTAGTATACTTCAAAACATTGTACCCTATCGTCCCCCCTGCTAAGCAAATTAAGGGTACAAATATTGCATTACTGTAATATGCGTATTATCAATTAAAAGCAAACATAGTAACAAACATGTATTTCAGAATACCCCAGAATATTGTACCCTATTGTTCCCCATGCTAAGCAAATTAAGGGTACAAATATTGCATAAATGTATTATGGGTACCAAATGAAAGCAAATAGCGTAACATACAATTATTGTAGTGTCCCCCAAAACATTGTACACTATCGTTCCCCCTGCTAAGCAAATTAAAGGTACACATATTGCATTACTGTAATATGGGTATCAATTAAAAGCAAATATAGTAACAAACATTTATTTTAAAGTATCCCAAAACATTGTACCTTATTGAGTTCCTTGCTAAGCAAATTAGTGGTAGAAATATTGCATACATGTAATATGGGTATCAAATGAAAGCAAATACAAAAACATACAATTGATGTAGAATACCTCAAAACATTGTACCCTATCATCCCCTGTGCTAAACAAATTAAGAGTTCAATAATTACATAAATGTAATATGGGTACCAATTGAAAGCAAATATGATAACATACAATAATTGTAGAGTCCCCCAAAACATTGTACCCTATCGTCTCCCCTGCTAAGCAAATTAAAGGTACACATATTGCATTACTGTAATATGGGTATCAATTGAAAGCAAATATAGTAACAAACATTTATTTTAAAATACTCCAAAACATTGTACCCTATTGTGTTCCTTGCTAAGCAAATTAGGGGAAGAAATATTGCATAAATGTAATATGGGTATCAAATGCAAACAAATATAAAAACATACAATTGCTGTAGAATACCTCAAAACATTGTACCCAATTGTCCCCCCTGCTAAGCAAATTAAGGGTACAAATAAATCATTACTGTAATATGGGTATCAATTGAAAGCAAACATAGTAACAAACATTTAATTCAGAATACCTCAAAACATTGTACTCTATTGTCCCCCCTGCTAAGCAAATTATATATTGCATAAATGTAATATAATATCAAATAAAATCAAATATGAAAACAAACAATTATTGTAATGTACCTCAAAACATTGTATTCTATTGTCTTCCTGCTTAGCAAATTAAAGGTACAAATATTGCATAAATGTAATATGGGTATCAAATGAAAGAAGATATGATAACAAATATTTATATTGCTTGAATGTAATATGTGTATCAACTGAAAGTTAATATGGTAACATAGAATTATTGTAGTGTACCCCAGGACATTGTACCCTACTGATTCTCTGCTAAACAAAATAAGGGTACAAATATTAAACAAATTCAATATGAGTATCAAATAAAAGCAAATAATGTAACTTACAACTATTTCATAGTGCCCTATAACATTGTTCCATATTGTCCCCCTTGCGAAACAAATTAAGGCTACAAATATTGTATAAATTAAATATGGGTATCATATGAAAGCAAATAAGGTAACATAAAATTATTTTCAATACCGAAACACATTATACCCTGTTGTACCCCCTGCTAAGCAAATTAAGGGCACAAATTGTGCCCTCTATCCTGTTAAATAGATTAAGAGTACAAGTATAGCATCAATGTAATATGTTAAGTTATGGTAACGTACAATTAGTTTATAGTACCGTAGAACATTGTAGCTTATCATCTCCTGATAAAACAAATTAAGAGTACAATATGACACTAATGTAATATGAGTGTCAAATGAAAGCAAATGTTATCTTGTACAATTATGTTAATTTTTTTTTACCTTATTGTTTTTTGAGTTTAATTATTTAAAGGTAAATGTAACGCACAAATTTTCAAATATATATGTAAGATGAGTTTCAAATTAGAGTAAATATGTTAATTTGTACAATTTTTATAAAACTAATAACTTTGTACCCTATTGTCTTTATCTAAATTTATTAAAGGGATATTCTTATATCACCATTGTAATTTGCATACTTAAAACCAATGTTTATTAAATTTCATTTACATCTGAAGATGTTATAACATATTATAATAAATAATTAAGCCGCCCCTAATATGAATTTACATAATTTAAAATCGTTATGTATGAAAATCTCTATTTATATTTCTTTTGTAATTGGCTTTGCTACAGTTTAGAGAGGAACAATTTTGTAAGCATTTATCTTTTTATAGATTTCTAATTAGATTAAAAAGTAAAATCATTCATGTTAAAAAATAAATTCTATTTTGAATGAAATATTTGTTGAGTGAAATAATTATAATAAAAAAAAACTCCGCCGGTCATGTCTGAATGTTTACTCATGTTCCTGGCAAAATACACTTTTTATAAGCGTTTCGACGCGATGGGTTTCGGTGTTCAAATAAAATACTGATATAAAATTTGTATATTTCTAATAAAATTGTAATTTTGTATATCTACTAAATCAATAAGTAAACAAAATGAAATTATTTTGTTCTACATATTTCTTCTATAATATAACATTTAAAATATTTCCGTAATTAGGAATGTAAGAGCGGAAAGCAATAAAAACATAAATGCGTATAAAAAAGGGTATTCTATTGATGATTTGTGCCTTTTAAGTGTGGCAAGGACAAGCAAGCGTACGTGCTGTATAAAACCGAAAAATATGAATGTGATAACAAAATCTTTGCTGTAAACATTCTATAGTGCTAATTCACATTTATTCTTTCAGAGTTAAAATTTAATTAATATATTTTTGATCAAATTAAGTTTATCATAACATTATCAAGTTAGTTACAGTTGTCCTAACATATAAAAACACAGGAGTGATGACTCTCAAAACTCATTTTTCACACCACAGGACTGTAGATTTCATATTGCGGGCGGCTCAATTATGATATTATTGTACTCAATCTTCATATTGATTTCGAATTATCCTAAATTTTTATGGCGGTAGGCTCAGTTAATACATTATTATACAAAACATAAAAGTCAAAATAAAATAAGTACACATATGTTTTTAAGAATGTTAATTACAATGATAATTATAAAATAAATTAATAATTTATTCAAATTCAATCTAACGATTGCAAAATGGAATCAGTCATTATTTATAATAATAATGTTAGAATCAATTGAATTGATATTTAGCTTGCTCAATTATGATGCTATTGTAGTTATAGTTATAATTTTTGTCATCTGACACCTATAATTTATTTGTGTTCTACCAGAACTCTTCATTGAATTACATGGGGGTACAGTTTGTTACTATAAAATAATTATACATACCATGTAATATGTTTGCTCTCATTTGAAGCATTATTTATATTCTGAAATTGTTTAACAAGGGGGACGATAGGGTACAGTGTTTTGGAATATTATACAGGGTTGGGTAAATGTATAGAAACACCCTATTTCTGACTGCATTTTTAATTTATTTCAAAAATGACTAATAAAAGTTTTTGTATATTTTTTAATCTATACAGTGACGTATTTTGATTTTGAATGCATGCTTTGTTTCGCGTGATATATCGTCATTATCAGTTCTTTTAAATGGAATACCCAGTATAGTTTTTTTTGTTAGAACAATTACAAATACTTACGGTTTTTGAAATATTCAATAAAATAATAAAACAAAATACAGTACGTTTTAAATGATTTTTAGTAATAATAATAAGCATATTTAATTGTAGTTGACTTTTGCTTCAAATATTCATTTATTTTTACATTTTTTTTTAATTGTATTGAGAATAACAAAATAACAATATATGTTTTTACTTGTTGCTATGGTAATAAGAACATAATCTATTACATTTATTACATTTTGTTTAATTATTTTAATAAATATTTCAAAAACCGTCAGTTGTTAACCCATACAACCTTATATCATAGTAATTGTTGAAAAATTCTCTTTCTAAAAATAAATGAAAATACAGGGTGATCCATTTAAAAAAACTGATGGTGACATTATACCTCGTAAAATAGAGCTTGTACTAACAATCAAAATACATCACTATATAGATTAAAATTTCTACAAAAACTTTTATTAATGTCATTTATTACAAAAACTAAAAATGAAACCAATAATCGAGTGTTCTCATACATTTACCCAACCTTGTATATTTATGTTACTATACTTGTTGCCATTTGATACTCAATCTGTTAGCAGGAGTGCGATAGAGTACAATGTTCTGAGGCACTATAATAATTATATAATACCTTATTTACGTTCACTTGATACCAATATTACATTTGATATGTGCACCTTTAATTTGTTTACTAAAGAGGCAATAGAGACAATGTTCTAAGACACTATAAAATAGTTGTACGTTACTTTATTTGCTTTCATTTGATACTCATATCACATTTGTGCAATACTTGTACCTTTGTTTCGTTTAGCATGGGGTAATAGGGTATAATGTACTGGGGCACTATAAATTAGTTGTAAGTTACTTTATTTGCTTTTATTTAATACCTATATTACACTTGTGCAGTATTTGTACCTCTTGTATTGTATAGCAAGGGGTACTAAGGTACAAGGTTCTAGGCCACTATAAAATAGTTGTAAGTTACTTTATGTGTTCATTTAATACCCATATTACATTTGTGCAGTAATTGTACCTTTATTTTGTTTAGCAAGAGGTAATAAAGTACAATATTCTGGAACACTATAAAATAGTTGTAAGTTACCTTATTTGCTTTTATTTGATACCCATATTACATTTGTGTGATATTTATACCGTAATTTTAGTTGGCAAGAGGGCACTATAATACATTGTTCTAGAGCACAATAAAATAAATATAAGTTCGCTTATTCACTTTCAATTAATACTTATATTACATTTGTGCAAAATGTGTGCCCTTAATTTAATTAGCAAGAAGGGCACTATAAAATAATTGTAAGTTACCTTATTAGCTTTTTATTGTTACACATGTTACTTTTGGCAATACGGTACAATCTTCTGGTCACTATAAAATAGTTGTATATTACCATATTTGCTCTCATTTGATATCCAAATTTAATTTGTGCAGTATTTTTACTTTTATTTTGTTTAGCAGTGAGGTTATAAAATACAATGTTTTAAGGCACTATAAAATAGTTGTAAGTTACCTTATTTGCTTTTATTTGACATACTACATTTGAGCAATATGTGTACCCTTAATAGGTTAACAAGAGGGCAATAAGGTACAATGTTCCTGAGGCACTATAAAATAGTTAGCTTATTTGCTTTCATTTGATACCCACATTACTATTGTGCGATATTTGTAACTTTAATTTAGGTAGCAAGAAGGCAGTAAAGTACAATGTAAAACTGTAAAATAAAAAAGTTAATTACCTTATTTGCTTTTGATACATTTGTGCAATATTAGTACTTTTAATTTAGTTTGCAAAAGGGCACTATGGTACAATGTTCTGGGGCACTATAAAATAGTTGTAAGATACTTTATTTGCTTTCATTTAATACATATATTACATTTGAGCAATAGTTGTACCTATAAATTGGTTAGCAAGGGGGCAATAGCTACAATGTTCTGAGGCACTATAAAATATTTGTAAGTTACTTTATTTGCTTTTATTTGATACCAATATTACAATTGTGCAGTATTTGTACTTTTATTTTGATAAGCAGGGGGTAATAAGGTTAAATGTTCTGTGACACTATAAAATAGTTGTAAGTTACTTTATTTGCTTCTATTTGATACCCATATTACATTGTGCAATATGTGTACCCTTCATTTGGTAAGCAAAGGGGCAATAGAGTACAATGTTCTGCGGCACAATAAAATAGTTGTATGTTAACTTATTTGCTTTCATTTAGTACCCATATTACATTTGTGCAGTATTTGTATCTTATTTATTTTTAGCATAAGTGTAATAAGGTACATTGTTTTGGGGCACTATAAAACAGTTGTAAGATACCTTATTTGCTTTTACTTGATATCCTTATTACATTTGTGCAATATTTGTACTTTTAGTTTGGTTAGTAAAGGGGCAATAGGGTACAATCTTTTAGAGCACTATAAAATAGTTGTATGTTACTTTATTTTCTTTCATTTCATACTAATATTACATTTGTGCAGGATTTGTATCTCTACTATGTTTAGCAAGGGGGTAATAAGGCACATTGTTTTGGGGCACTATAAAATAGTTGTGTTAGCTTATTTGCTTTCGTTTGATACCCATATTACATTTGTGCAGTATTTGTATCTGTATTTTATTTAGCATAGGGGTAATATAATACAATGCTTATTTGTTTTTATTTGATACCCATATTACATTTGTGCGATATTTGTACCCTTAATTTAGTTAGCAAGGGGGCAAAATGGTATAATGTTTTGCGGCACTTTAAAATAGTTGTATGTTACCTTATTTGCTTTCATTTGATACCCATATTACAATTGTGCAGTATTTGTACCCTTAATATGGTTAGCAAGGGGGCAATAGGGTACAATGTTCTGGGGCACTATAAAACAGTTATAAGTTACCTTATTTACTTTTATTTGATACCCATATTACATTTGTATAATATTTGGACCCTTAATTTGGTTAGCAAGGGGGCAATAGGGTACAATCTTCTGTTGTAAATTAAAATAAATGTTTGTTACCGTATTTGCTTTCATTTGATATCCATATTACATTTATGCAATATTTGTACCCTTAATTTAGTTAGCAAAGGGGCAAAATGGTATAATGTTTTGCGGCACTATAAAATAGTTGTATGTTACCTTATTTGCTTTCATTTGATACTCATATTACAATTGTGCAGTATTTGTACCCTTAATATGGTTAGCAAGGGGGCATTAGGGTACAATGTTCTGGGGCACTATAAAACAGTTATAAGTTACCTTATTTACTTTTATTTGATACCCATATTACATTTGTATAATATTTGGACCCTTAATTTGGTTAGCAAGGGGGCAATAGGGTACAATCTTCTGTTGTAAATTAAAATAAATGTTTGTTACCGTATTTGCTTTCAATTGATATCCATATTACATTTATGCAATATTTGTACCCTTAATTTAGTTAGCAAAGGGGCAATATGGTATAATGTTTTGCGGCACTATAAAGAAGTTGTATGTTACCTTATTTGCTTTCATTTGATACCCATATTACAATTGTGCAGTATTTGTACCCTTAATATGGTTAGCAAGGGGGCAATAGGGTACAATGTTCTGGGGCACTATAAAACAGTTATAAGTTACCTTATTTACTTTTATTTGATACCCATATTACATTTGTATAATATTTGGACCCTTAATTTGGTTAGCAAGGGGGCAATAGGGTACAATCTTCTGTTGTAAATTAAAATAAATGTTTGTTACCGTATTTGCTTTCATTTGATATCCATATTACATTTATGCAATATTTGTACCCTTAATTTAGTTAGCAAAGGGGCAAAATGGTATAATGTTTTGCGGCACTATAAAATAGTTGTATGTTACCTTATTTGCTTTCATTTGATACCCATATTACAATTGAGCAGTATTTGTACCCTTAATATGGTTAGCAAGGGGGCAATAGGGTACAATGTTCTGGGGCACTATAAAACAGTTATAAGTTACCTTACTTTCTTTCATTTGATACCCATATTACATTTGTATAATATTTGGACCCTTAATTTGGTTAGCAAGGGGGCAATAGGGTACAATCTTCTGTTGTAAATTTAAATAAATGTTTGTTACCGTATTTGCTTTCATTTGATATCCATATTACATTTATGCAATATTTGTACCCTTAATTTAGTTAGCAAAGGGGCAAAATGGTATAATGTTTTGCGGCACTATAAAATAGTTGTATGTTACCTTATTTGCTTTCATTTGATACCCATATTACAATTGTGCAGTATTTGTACCCTTAATATGGTTAGCAAGGGGGCAATAGGGTACAATGTTCTGGGGCACTAAAAAACAGTTATAAGTTACCTTATTTGCTTTCATTTGATACCCATATTACATTTGTATAATATTTGGACCCTTAATTTGGTTAGCAAGGTGGCAATAGGGTACAATCTACTGTGGTAAATTAAAATAAATGTTTGTTACCGTATTTGCTTTCATTTGATATCCATATTACATTTATGCAATATTTGTACCCTTAATTTGCATTGCAGGGGACGATAGGGTACAATCTTCTGGGGTACTCTACAATAATTGTATGTTATTATATTTGCTCTTATTTGATACTTATATTACATTTAAGCAATATTTTATTAAAATACGATTTTATTTATTAACATTGTCATTCAAAATGCTTTTATAATTTTCTAGAGATCAAATAAATGTGTGAAAGTCACAGTCTATCGCCTGGTCTCATAATGCTAACCGCGAAATTCTTGCCGCTATGGATATACGCTTTGTCGACAACTTCACATTATTGAAATTGGTCTCACTATCCTGTGATTTGAAGCGTTGCTTATGAGACCAGGTCTCACTATCCAAAAGGTCTCACTATCCTGCGATTTGAGGCACAATTGGTCTCACAATCCTGTCGCCGGAAACATATATATATATATATATATATATATATATATATTATCCCAGTTTATCTTTTCCAAAATACTAAATACGACTTTTTTTTAATTTGTAATCATTTTATAAGATTATTTGACATATCTTTGTTTCTACTCTACTACTATTCTACTATTGTCTGACTTTCTAGTTGATAACATTTAATTTAGAAACAAAAATCTACTATAGTCTATGCAAAACCACGCAGGACTCAAAGTAAACAAATACATGCGTTGTTGACGTGCAAAGCTCAAGCACAGTTACAGGAACAGGTTCGCAAGGCAATAAAAGGAAGTCCAGGTACCTACAATTATATATTTTTTTCTTAAGAACCGCAAATAATTTCACTATGTACAAAACCTCACTTTAATGAGGTCTGGATTGAGCAGTCGACCTAACAACCAATCGCATGCAATCGTGCATGTGTTCACGTGCTGATCACGCGGTTTTGTTTACATACTTTTACTGTTGCGTAGTTGTGAATAGACCATAAAATCCATCGTATAATAAATAAGCTCATTTCAGTAGTTCTTTTGTCGCTTCAACCAATTTAACCTCTTGTTTGATAGTTTTTGCACTTGCTGCACTATTTAAACTTAATAAATCGGAACCAAATTTTAAGAATGTTATTTTTTTGTATTGGAACACAATTCCGCCCGGCGTTCAAAAAAATTTACGTACCCACCGCCAGATAAAAATCTTTTGGACAGAACTGATAAAATCATAACCGCCAGTACAAAGAAATCACAACCAAACCCGCTTATCTCCCAAGAGATAGTCCATAAAACAAAAAATAAGAAAGTAGGACAAACGTCTAGATTGTTTCAATTCAACACCAAATCAAACAGCAAATAAAAAACAAAAAACTGCCCAATTTCGACCAATTCAATCAGATCGATAGACACCAGCTGTCGCATGGTCTCTCTCAATACAGCAACCAACAAAGCAAAAACAAAGAAAATAATCGCGCAAACACGTAGCCATATGTCCTAGAAGAGGGAAGGAGGCATGAAAACCAACATCAAAATCCAAGAAAAAAAAGACAAAGTATGCTAGCCAACCAAAATAACTAGCAATCAATTACATACCTCTAACAAACCAGGTCGCTAAGAAGGATCAAGAGAAAGTTTGAGTATAGCAAAAACTCCAAAAAAACCAAACCATAAAAAACGCTACCATCCAAGCGACATCTTCTTATTTAACCTGATTTCATCCAGCTTTCGCCTTGATGTCCTAGGTCCACATTTTTTACGGCCTTCCTTTTTGTTGATCTGAAACGCCATTTTAGTATTCAGTTAGTCCATTTACTTGTCTTGACTTGCCAAACGCCCTGCCCAATACCATTTAAACAGCAAACTGCGCTTTATTTCTGTTCGTATTCTATCTTTTAAGAACTCAACTCCAAGCATAGATTTTTCTATAGCTCTTTGTGTAACGCTTAAGCACTGATCTTTGTGTTATAGTAGTAGTAGTCTAGTCACAACTTCAATCAAAAATATAACAATTATTATTTTAGAAAAATAATGCAATGCAATGAAGTAATACTCTCTCAAGTTTATACAAACATTTCAAGAAGAGTCTTCCCAAATGCTGTCAACTCAGACAAACTCTTCTAGTAATCTCGGCAGTTTGATTTTCTTTGCCTAGTTTAAAGGTGTAGCTGATAGATGTATTCGTCGATCGTATGAGAGGTGTGATTGTCTACGGTAATCTACTTTATTGGTACTCATAATTATAATCTTGCTTAAATTCATTCGCAATCCAGCCAACCTTGATGCGTTATTAAGTTCTTCTAGCATTATTCATAGTTGCATTAGGTCACTGCTGATATCATCTGCAAACGCAAGTAATTCAGATATGCTTCATCAAAATGTATAAATATATATAAATTTATTCCTATGTAAGGCTTTTAAATATATTCTACAAAATCAATGTACTTAATTTTGTATAAAATTTAAAATAAAAATCTGACGTAGACCTTTTCATAATGCAATAAAATTGAATCTGTACCCTCGCCAATAGTTACTTGAAGTGTTGCGTTGTTTATATGTATTTAATTGGGTGGTTGAAGCGTCTATTGTCAATTCTGGCTCTGTTCATAGCTGTCAGAATTGCCCAGATCTCGTTTGAATCAAACGCTTTTTAAAAGTCTACAAAAGCTAGATGAAGAGACATTATTATATCCGGTGCTCTTTTCAAGTAAAGTCAAGTAAAGTGTCAAAAATCACTTGCAGATGATCCGTCAAAGTAAAATGTACTCGACAACCCGCTTGCTCAACTGATAAGATTAGGAGGTTTAATATAATTTTGGTAATAATTCTCTATATTAGTAGTTTAATCAACCTTTTTAAAAAAACTTACTTCAGCTTTTGCCGACGTAGCCCGCCAAATAAAAAATATTTTGTAAAGAACTAGTAACTTCACAACCGCCACTACAAGTGAAAGAAGAGTCTTTTGTCTCAAAATCTCCGCAAACAATTAATCCAAAAAATGTCTAAACTCAGTTTACCGCAAGCTCCTTCGTGTAAGATTGATGCAAGCACGAAGGCGGCAGCAAGTATAGTATTACATCATAAATGTTAAAGCTACCTGGCGGTGCTAATCAACGTAACACAAAACGCGACAGTCAATCACAACCTAGCTCGATGAATAAAAAGAAATTGTTTCAAAAATTCAGATCGGTATACTCGCAGCCTCAACAATGACAACTTATGTAACAAACACGGCTTATTCTACTGGCCACTTCTCCCCGACAATGACCGACTGCACCACCTATGTACTCTCTCTCATAATTATTTCAGAAGTAAATATGGTATCGAGTTAAATAATATATTTGGCTATCTTATACATAGACACTGTTTTGTTGTTAAAAGTGGTTGTTGTATTGGCAACTGCTAAAAAACTAATTTCCAACAAAACAAAATAAAAAAGATCAGGTTATGAAGATAGCACACAACATAATTGATTTAAATAATTAAATTGCACAGTTAAGTTTTTAATTAGCACAAGATTTCATAATGTTTCAGAAAATTTTCACAATGCATTTTATTGATTCTTGTCTACGGTAAAATATATTCTATTCTACTGATATATTTAGATTTTTACATTCACACTTATTAAGAATACTAGATACTAAGTAAAGACTACCAATAAATTTGATTTACTTAAAACCCAAATGTTAAATCGCAAAGCTTTAACAATGGTTCTCAACAGGTGTGCCACCATCGACACATTAATAAACATAAACTGTTTTATAGTTACTGTGATTTTATTAACATTGTCTCTTCGACCAGTGAGATGATAGGCACACTGGTGATGGGTGTATACCCTAAAAGACGAGTGTATATGTCTCTTATTGGATGAAAAGAAAATTTACATAAAATACATCATTTATTATTTATTAATTTTAAATAATAAATTTGTTTCGGTCATCTGATTCAAATAAAACGCGCCAAAAATGTCGTTGCCTGTCTGTGTAAGATTTAAATGTATTACAGTCTCCTTCACACACAAACAATTCAACGTTTCTCCTAATAAGGGGCACTGCGTTAACACCTGCGATACTGTAAAAAGTTAAATGTCATCGTTGTAAGACTCATGAACACAGAACATATGAAAAAAGTTCCTCCAAACTAATTTGGGTAGACAAAAAGCAACTATCAATTTATTCCATAGAAATATAATGGTTAATAAGGTAGACATCGGTATTATAGCCTAGCAAAACAAGAAAGTAGTGACAGGTATATAATAAAAATTCCAAAATATTCGACTTCGTGGTATAGTCATGTTACTAGTCACCTAGTAAAACCGTCCAGAAATTTGAAAAACATCTATTAGGCTCAGTGCAAGTATAAAAAAAACAAATAAAAAGTGGTTATAGCTGAATATTTTAACGCTAAGGCACGCATATGGAGTGTACAAGTGAATGATGCAAAGGGTGCAATTCTCGCTAGTCTATCAAGACATGGTAATTGAAAACGATAAACGAAAGATATCGCCAGATTAGAGAAGGAAACATAAACCCAAGCAAAATATACCATAGTAACAAATGCTTACAAATGTACTATTACAGATGCAAAAATAAAATCGTGGAGAAATCTTTGTAACAAAGTAGAAAACAATGCCTAAACTCTGGGCTATAAAACTGTGAATAAAATCCGAGCATTACACTAGCAGAAAAACAGTTCCCAGGTCACCCCGTAATTAACTAGGAACACATAATTAAAAGAAATCACAATGACAGAGCTAAATGATGTGGTAACTAGACTGACGCCAAACAAACTAAAATAATGTTAGAAACAGTAAAAACGTTACCAAGCATCATACTAAAAATGATGAACCAGCAATTAAAGAGTAGAGACTAAACTGGTCTTACTAAAAAAACCTATAAAAAACAATAAACCAGTCAGCTACAGACGAATTATGCCTGACCAACAACTTCGGGAAACTATTTTGATACATAATTACAAATAGACTGAAAAACAAGGTAAAAGCAAAAATATCAGAATATCAATTTTAAAAGGTAGATCCACGTTAGACGCCATGGAAAAAGTCTCCTAGTACCAATAGATACAACAAATGCTTTAAATTCCGTACTATGAGCAGAAATAATACAAACTTTGGTTAATACAGGTGCAAGTGAGAACCTAAGAAAGATTCTAGCTAGCTCCCAAGAAAAAAAACTTCTAACTTTGAAAATAATAAACAGAAAAAGATGAAAGCAAAAGTCTAAAAATTACAAAAAATAAGACAGAACCTGTAATGCGGAAGCAAAAAATGAAAGATCTTGTATTATGGATTGGGAATTCTGAAGTAGTAACTAAAGAAGCGTTTAAGTATCTAGAAGTATAGTTCGATATGAATTTGAAAATGAAAGAGCACATAGACAAAGTTTCAGAAAAAACAGACAAAATTGTAAACGCATTAGGCAAATTCATGGTTAGCATTGATAGTCCATCAGCAAATAATAGGTGGTACACTCGGTAATAATGTAACTATTACCCAAATATAAGAAAGAGAACAAAAGTATAAAAATATGCTAGTCTCTCAACAACGCAAGATTGCTCTGAAAATTCAAGTCATCTTGTCGGTAATGCCGATCAAGCAAAAAAGCTCTCTATAAATAAAGACCACAACCAGAAAAATGTTATCTACAAGAAGATGTTGAAGAAGTAGAACAAAAATAGCTGCAAGACTCAGGCAAAGCCAAATGAACAAAGGCCCTGACTAAAGACGCAATAAGTATGTAAAAAACATGGAACATGAACTACTACTTAAACGAATTCTTAAGTAGACATAGTTGCTTCAAAGCCTATCTTGCAAGATTTAAGCTAGGAAAAGATAGTACTTACCAATACTGTGAAGAAAACACCGCGAGCATGTAACCTATAAATGTGTGAGATGGAACAAAAAAAATGAATTGAGTTAAAAGAACAAAATAAAAAGAAGACTGATAAGATCTAAGGTGTGAATAACGCATGTCCGGGCGTAACTTTCCTGCAAGGTTTCGGCTGATTCAATTTTAAAACTCCAAGTGGAAATAGAGACTAGTTAAGCTTTCCCAAAACCACATGAAAAAAAAGTCTGCATAAGAGCCTTATGTCCGTCCGCCCGTTAAAACGAAATATGTTCCTATCGACAACGCATTACCATTAATTAGAACGTCAATACAAAACCAGTACTTTTTTGATTTCATTAAAAAATAGAATAAATCTACTTTATTCAATCACTTTGTAAGTATTAAAAACTAAATACCAATTGTTGAATGAATGGAATGATAATCACCTAACAATAAAACTTTTAATTTAACTTAATTTTATCAATCTGTCTACAAAATAACTTTTAAGTAAAAAAAAGTCAATTAATGGTGTCTATCATAGGTACTTAAAAAACTAATTTATATAGGGATAAGGTGCAGTGCATATTTTGTACCAGGTTGCCATTACAAAATAAAGATTGAAAACCACTGCAATTTAGAGTATCTATTTTAATTATTATTATAAACATAGTCTGATGCAGAACTGAAAAAATGTAACAAGTTAAATTTACAATTCCTATTGCACAATACTGTGATAGATAATGTAACATCAACTACTTATTAAAAATGCAGATAGAGAACAAAAATCATTTATTGATTGAATTTACATTCAAGAAAATGAAAACAATCAATGTATTAGATTGATCAAATCTACACATACATTGTATCAAAATATATTTACTGTAAATACAATGTTGGTGGCCTTAAAAGCATCTACACGATTAATAAAAAAATTAATGCAATAACCAAATAATATTTCATGATTGTTTATACAATGAAACATTAACATCAACAATGTATGACTCAATAATAATTGATATGTTACAAATAATGAACGGGTAAACATAAAAATAAACAAATAAATTATGAATTAACACGTAAGCATAGTTTTATTTTTATTTAACAGCATTTTAAATATATATTGTCACATATTGATTACATCTTTCAATTCATTTATCCAGTTGTTGCTAAAATGTAAACTACATGACCCCTTCTATAAAAAGATCCTATATTGATATTTTTTTTGGTACCCATCATTAGCACATCGAATAATAATAATAATAATAAACTCTGTTGTTGACATTTATGCAACAATTATTTACCTAAATATATGTGCTATATGTGTATACACAATAGTGTTTTGCTTTTAATAAATATATTTACAAAATAAATTATTTTAAGGACACTACTATAGCGAACTAATTGTATACAGGAAGATTATTTCATATGTAATACTGGATATTTCATAAAAAATAATTATTAAAAATGATTTGTATAAATTATAAATAAATAACAATAAAAAAATGTCTAAGAGGAACGTTTTGTGTCATATCACTATTTGAGAAAAAAATTAATAAAGGACTAGCTCTAATACGTAGAAAAATAAATATCAGAGATTCATGTTTTTTTCAGATGGAATGCACTTATAAATTAAATTTTGCTCCTAAAGCGAATACTATCCTAAATAAATTTACTATGATTCGGTGCATCACTTATAATTAATGTAGTAATATCATGAGTTTGAAAATATAATAACACAACCAATTAATCAACTCAATTAAAAATTAATCAAAAAATATAATTTTTTATAACATTGCACTTTGTACCATAATAAATTGAATTAATTTAGTTTTACATAAGCTTCCCAAGCATCTTTTGGCTTAAAATGACTGTCACATAATTATACACAAATATACAAAAACCTAATATGTTTAAACAGACTACAGATCACCGAAAGGATCAAAATTGGCTTCCTTCGGTTGTGCTTGAGGAGCACCCATCCTAGGACTCCCCATTGGTGGCTGCATACCTTGGGGATATCCCATACCTTGACCCATAGGCCGATATGAGGCTCCTGTTGTTGCAGTCATTGGTTGCGGCTGCCATCCGGGAGCAGCACCTGCTTTGGGTTGATTCTTCGGTGAATTCCATTGATTTTTACTCGTATCCATTGTTAAATTTTCGACTAGAGATGATAAACTAGATTCTAAATCACCTGTAAGTAATTTCGCTGGTTGTTTTTGGGGTTGAGGAACTGGGGCAGCAGAAGGAACACCGGATGATGATATAGGATCGAAAACTGAAGGTTCGTTGCTATTAAAAACACTGCCGGTTAAATTATTGGTGGGAAATGCGTTGGTCATTTGTGGAGCAAATTGTTGTTGTTGAGTAAAAGCCGGTTGTTGTTGTTGCTGTTGAAAAGCCGGTTGTTGTTGTTGCTGTTGAAAAGCTGGTTGTTGTTGGAATTGAGTCATCGGTGCTGATTGAGCAAAGCCTCCTCCCCATAAATCAGCCGGATTTGCTGCACCAACAGCAGCACCATTTGAAGTAGGCGCTGGTTGTCCATTACTGAACATATCGCTAAATGGATTCCCTAATCCTAGGAGATCATCAAGTGCACTACCTTGTGCAGCCTGTGGAGCTGCTGCTGGAACCGGATCAGCACCAAACAAATCCAATATAGCCTGGTTGGATTGTTGTGGGGCAGCTTGGGGTAATTCCGGTGAACTTAAAAATGGATTCGTGCTAGCAGGGCTGCCAACATTTGCTTTATACTGATTCAATGCAGCTTCTTCTTCGGCAACCGCCATCTTAACACTATCATCAATTTGACTACTCGCAGCAAATGAGTTACTAGTATTTGAAAGAGCTGACACACCCGATTTCAAATTCTTCTGATTATTCGCAGAAGTAGGCGTATTTCCTTCCAATGAACCAAGATGCTGCTCGAGTGCATCTAATAAACTATTCGGTGCTTTAGTTAAATCAGGAATATCACCTTTATCAATTCCAATATTTTCAGCAACTTTTAAAAACTCCCCAACACGATCCATCCGTATTAAAAATTTCTTATACAAATCCAACGCTTCCCTGCATTGCTTTTTATTCATTTCAAAATATTTTTCCAATAAATTAATAATTCCATCATTATAACAAGCAAATAATCTAATTAAATCCCTAAATAGCAACATGAAGCACATGTTTATAACGCCGTTAGTTAATTCATTAGCAGTGCAATCAAATTCTAATAACGCATCTAATTGATTCTGTAATATCGGCAGAGTTTTAAGTAAATTTTCTGAATTCATAGTGCGTACTGAGCCTTCCTCCTTTCCTCGTTTCACTTTACAGAAATCGAATGCAACTGCACGATAAGATAATGCTTTTTCATTTAAATATCTGGCATAACGTCGTATGAATGGGGACATATCGTAACCTGTACGAGCACCGACTGCACTTTGCACTCCTGATTTATCGACAAAATTCGATAATTGAAATGATACATTACTGGAAGCAAGGTATTGTGTGAATCGCTCATTACCGTAACACATAACATGGTGCGTGGTTATTAGGGCCTTGTAAACCACCACCCAACTGGTATTCTGCGATCTCTCCATAAGCAGATTGGCCATTTGAGGGATGGAAACATTGGGTTCATTTGTGCAATGTATTAGGTAATCTAAATGCTTCTTCTTTGGCCCTAATAGTTCTTCAGTGGTTGCTTTACACACTGACTTGGCTAAACCCTGTCCTGCAATGCTGTGTTTCGCTGCAAGTAAACGATCGTTTATCGTTTGTCCTGCCATTATATGCACCCGCACTGAATCACTTTACACACGGAGGACTTCCAGAACCAGCTGAGTATGTGTTTTAAACGATTGTTTTAAAGTGAAAAGGACGGGTCGATCAAAGAATCAGGCCGGTGGAATCAATAAGACTTTCGCTAGCGACCTCTGTGCCACACATCGATCAACTTCTTGGCCTTTTAGTCGAGTCGCAAACCAAAGCGGCGCGCACCCAATTCAATACAATCACGCTAATTAATAATTGTTCTAAATTTAAACTACAATTATGTATTTATCTAATTATAATCGGATTTTATTTCATTCAGGAAATTACATTATAAAATTAAAAAAGCTAAATAATAAAGCAAATCAGTAACACGTTTTATTTTAATTGCAATAATCAGTGGCGTAGACAGAGGGATAAAATAAAAACATAATTCATAAAAAACATCACAAAACCATCAAACATAGTTCAGAAAATCTATGTGTAGCTTTCACAAACCTTTAATTTAACGTAATAATTCATTTACATTGCTGCAGCATAGCAGTGATTATATTTTTATTTATTTGCTTTTATATTCTCACTAACTTAAATTTTCGCGGAGTAAATTGTCAATCTGATAGTTTTCAAAATTATTATTAATTATATAATATTACGGAAAAATCAATTTTCATATGTACATCAAATCTATTTACTGCAAACACAACAAAACTGCACAGAAAACCAATATACTATAAAACATTATTAATCAAAAATAGCGTAGTAAATTCATTTCTACCGTGAAACTCGCTCGAAAATCATGTTTACCACATAAAACTTATTAAAACTGGCGCAGAAACTTATTTATAGCATAAGATTTGATTTAAAAACGATTTTAACGACATTAACATATGTATAAGCCGCGCAGACAACTCATGAAATTCCTTCAAAAATAAAGTTTATCAGATCATAAATAGCGCAAAAAACCTATTTATAGCATAATATTTACTTCAAAGACCTTAATATTCTACAGAAAAAAAAATTACATTAAAAATGCTTGTTTATCACATAAATTGACACATAAGACCCATTTGTAGCCATTTATAACATAAAATATGCTTAAAAAACTTTAAAATAGCACAGAAATTACATTAATAATGTGAATATCCTACCCATAACACATTACTAGCAAAAATTCGCTCAAAAATTGCATTTAAATTGACCCATTTGTAGTATAAATTTGCTTAAAAAGATATAAATCTGCATTTACAACGTGAATATCACTCAGAAAACTAATTTATAGCATGACAATCTTTTGGAATAACATTTTCCACTTAAATATTATCAAAATTAACACACAAATTCAATTAAAAGCATAAAATTTGCGTAGAAAACCTACAAATAGCACAAAAATTTTACATTTTATCGTGCAAAAACTTATTTCTAGCATAGAATGTATCAATATTGACGCAAAAGACCCATTTATAGTATAACATTTACATTGAAAACCTTGAAACTCTTGAAAAAGAACATTTATACTATAAAAATTGCGCAAAGAAATAATTTTTAGCATAAAATTTACTCGGAAAACGCGTTTATTGCAGTAAATTTATCAAAATTTGCACAAAATTTACATTAAAAACCTCAAAACTGCACAAAAATAGTTTCTATTCGCAAAAACCTGCTCAAACATAACGTATTAAATTCGTTCAAAAAATGTTTACCACAAATATTATCAAAACTAGCGTACAAAAATATATAAAATTGCGTAGAAAAAAATAAACAGAAATTACATTTATAATGTAAGGTAGGTAAGACTCATTTATAGAATCAAATTCATTTTTGGCATATAATTAGCTCGAAAAACACGTTTATAGCATTAAATTGATCAATATGAGTACAGAAAACACATTAATCGCATAAAACTTACTAAATAAACTCAAAACTTCAGATAAATAATTTCTATATCAAGAATATGCTGCATAAAACTTAGAAAGCCTAAAAACTCCATTTATAACGTTGATTATCGCAAAGAAAACTAATTAATAGCATGAAACTCATTCGGAAACCAAACTACCACATAAATATTATCAAAATTGACGCGATTTTACCCAAAAAACCCATTTATAATATAGAATTTGCTATAAAAATCTTCAAAATTGCCTTTATAACGTAAACATTGTGCACAAAACCCGGGAACATCGACTCGTCATCGCTCTCAGCAATTGAACATTAGTCGCATTACCTTGAGGCGTATTTTGCATCAAGACATCTGTTTATTCGCCTATAAGATCCAAATAACACAGCAGTTGAAGAGAGTTGACCATCCACTTTGATACAACTTCGCTAATTGAGCCTTAGAGCAGCTGGAAGCCGATGGTAAAATTTGGCAAAAAATTTTCTTTTCCGATGAAACGCATTTTCACCTTGGGGCTATGTAAACAAGCAAAACTGCAGGATTTGGGCATCGGAAAACCCACACGTGATCGTTGAGCAGCCAATGCATCCCGAACAAGTGACTGTATGGTGCGGATTGTGAGCAGGCGGCATCATCGGCCCATTTTTCTTTGAATCTAGCAAAACTGTCAACGGGAACCGCTATAGAACCATGATAGCAAACTTTTTGGGATCAAATTGCTGGTTTGAATGTGGGAAACATCTGGTTCCAACAAGATGTGAATTGGCCAGCAAGGAGCTGCGATTTGACGCCCATGGACTTTTATCTCTAGGATGCCGTTAAAGAACGTTGTAATACCAACGATCCAGCAACGATTGACAATCTTAAAGTCAATATCCAAAATGCCATTGCTGAGATAGAACCGCAGACGTTGGAAAAAGTTCTGAAAAATTGAGTCGAAAGAATGGACTATTGTAAGGCCAGCCGTGGCAGCCATTTGGCTAATGTAATATTCCATGTATAACCGGATACTCTTGGCTACAAAATAAATTCAATATCATGAAATTCCATCTAGCCGTTTGTGTTTTATTAACATTTAAAAAAGATTCCTTGTAATGGCCCACCCTTTATGAAATATGCTTGAAAACTTAAAAAAAAAAATCATTTATAACGTAAATATCGCGCAATAAGATCATTTTTAGCAAAAAAAAAACTCTCAGAAATCGTTTTCCACATCAAATTTATTAAAATGAATTCGGAAAACTCATTTAAAGAATAATTTTACGTTTACCTACATTGAAAATCTTAAAATTATAGAAAAAACACTAGTTTTTAGCACTCATTTATTTAACATACAATTTCTTCTATATCGTGAATATGTTAAAAAAAATCGTGTTCAGCAAAAACGCTTATAAAATCATAACAGTTTATAATAAACTATTGGCTCAAAGAACTCATTTATAGTAAATATCGTGCAGAAAACTAATTTATAGTATAAAATTTACTCATAAATCACAATTACCTACCACATAAGATTTATAAAAATTAGCACAAAAAACTTACTTATAACAAAGGTTAGCGTTAACTACCTTCATTAACATAAAAATCACTCAAAAAACTCATTCACAGCTTAATATTCGTTCGAAAAAAACGTCTACCACATAAATATGATCAATATTGACATAGAAAATATATTTATAGTATAAACTTCAAAGAAATTACATTTATAACGTGAATATCGCACAAAAAACTCACTTAAAAGTCACGTTGACCACATGAATATTGTGAAAATTTAAAAAAAAAAACTCATTTTCAGCATAGGATTTGCTTAAAAAACTTTAAGCTGTACAGTCGTTTTCTTGTTCCCGCGGTGCTTTTCTTTAAATTTAACCTGAACATAATTATTGATGTTCCAAGCACTCAACAAACATACAATTTCTCTGTAGCATAAGAGTGGTAGTCATACCGCAATCTCTTCAATTACATCAATCACCTAATTAACACATCCCCAAGGTATACTCTAATACCAGTGTGTTTAAAACTGCTCCTTACTAATGTAATGTGCCCTGTATACAACCTCATGGCCCAACTGACCTATAAAAGCTTGACAATCTTTTGCAGTTATTGTGCAACCCCAAGGCCTCAACTGCCAGTGCACAAGCATACCCCCAACAACTGTTACGTATAAGACCTCAATACCAAATACGGTGTTAACATACAACCCCAAGGCCTCGTGCCAGTGTATGAATAACAATCTTTTACAGCCTAGTACAACCCCAACTCTGGCAGCGTACATAGTATGCTACAACTGTCAAGTACCTCAATGACCTCAATGCCAATGTTCTTGTTGTACACACCGAAAGAACTCTTTTCAGCCTATGTGTGAATAACCTCAGACAGTTGTGAAGTACCTCCATGACCTCTTGTCAATGTACTTTTTCACTCCTCAAAGACCTACTTAATCTATGTGTGAATAACTGGTTCTCAGACAGTACATGTACATACAGTACATTAATAATTATAAGCAACGCTAACAAAAACTACCTCTAACAATAGATTTAAACACTAATTTATTGCATAAAACTAATTAAAAAAATGATTTCGTTAATAACTTATTTAAAATAGAATTGCATGCTTCTAACATATTTAACATAATATTTATTTATGTACTAAAAAAATTCAATTATGTTCGACCTTAGTTTTTAATGCGAGTTTTGCAATTAGATTTTTTTCGACAAATAATCGGCTCCGCTCAAACAAACCGCAAATCGACCGAGTTATTACATACTCATGACGTTTGTTAAATGTTAAATATAATGTTATAAATAGTTTTGATATGTATTTCCGGTGCCTGAATCTCAAGATTTACATGGTAAAATTTACTTTTTCGTCATTCTTCAGGGTGTTCAACCCTCGACAACCAATTTGAAGCGTTTATCTGTCCATACAGGTCTGCTTCTACTTGTATGAAGCAGATAGCAGCTTGAATTAGGCCTGTATAGAACAGATGACCCCTCCAAACCGGTTGCAGCAAGTAACGTAAACATCCAAGTTAGCAAAAAATTTATAAATCTTATTTGACCCAAAACATACAGAGCATAACTACTATTAGCGATCGCAGCTAAATAATACGATGTGCCCGCAAAGGTGTGCAGACGAGCCAACCAAGAAGTGGCTCCACATGTGATGTAAAGAAATTTCTTTTCAGCAGAACACATTTGCATGCTTGAGGGCAAGAAAATGCCAGATCCAAGAAAGAAGACATGAGTATCGGGACTACAAATAGAACCGAGCCAAGCACTTTGTTACCTTGCACCGAGTGGTACAGTCAAAATCGGACCACAAAAGAACCCAATATGTCCTCATAGACAAAAGCAAAAAAAAATTAATCCCTACAGAGCAAACTTCAACTAAGTTTCTCCAGAATAGTTGCACCGTGCACCGCCATTCCGTAAAAAAAAAACAAAGAAAAAAAAATTGCCAAACGACGACAAATAATTAAGTAAAAATGTTGAAGCTCATGCAGATCAATTAAAAAAAATAATTAATTCAATAACAAAATTTAAAAAGTAAAATGAAACATAAAATTGATAACCAGAACCACTAAAAGAAAGCAAAATAAATACGCAATTTATACAAAAATTGACACCAATTAATAAGTAATTATACAGAAGAAGCCAAAACTGAGGTTGGTAAAAGTCAAAAAAGTTTGTTCTTTATGCATATTACAATAATTAATTAGGGCTATATTAGAAAAAATAATCGACAAATATATACAGAACAAGCACAAAAGGCTTCTGCATCAATATGCATAACAATCAAATAAATTCTGCAAACTAGCTATGCAGCAAAGAGGAATTGCTCTGAGTCATTTTGAAAGCAGAGTCCAAAATTGGCTAAACTCTATGCTCAAGAATAAGACTGTAATAAATACAGTTAAGACTGTAAAAGATAAATCTGCTGGCGGATGTCTACAGAGCTATGTATTATTCCATCTGCTATGGTGTCATGTCCATAGTAGATGTAATAATACAAAGCTCTTGAGACATCTAGTAATTCTAGTAAGAAAAAAAAATCCAAAAATGGAGAGAAGCATGAGAAAGGGACAAAAAAACTTGTCATGTAGTTCCCAAAATAGATCAACAGGAGACGCAAAAAAGTAGACTACTTCCTAACACATTGCCTAAGCAGACTAAGAAAAAGATAGCCCGGAACATGTACTTTACTAATGCCGGAGATAGATTAAGACAAAATGAGAGCTAAAGGATTTTAGAAAAGAATACATCTAGGGTGTTAGCTAACATCTGGGCAAGTATTTCTAAAAATATGTTTTGCGATTGTAGTAATACATACAATTAGAAGAGGGTTTAGTGAGTGTGAGCCCCACACTCAAGCTGGAAGAGCTACCAATAAATCACAATCGCAATTACTACGCAAACCGTGGTAAAGCCAATAAACCAATCAAAACTGCAAAGGTTTACAGGACTGATAACTAAACACTGTGGCATGAATAAACACTTGCATGAGTAAAATGTTGGAATACAAAGAAAACCCGCTATACCTAAGTGGAAGTGCAAAGCGTATAATGCGCAACGCAGAACTTTCTTCGGCAAATAAAGGATGGGCCATCTTTAGGTTGAAATTTTAATCATATAAGATAAAGAACAAACGGCTTATTTTTAGATTATTTTTATTTTATTTCAGAAAGTGTATATTTCGATTTCAAAGTATGAAATTCTCAAGAAGCAATTATCAACACAAAGCTATTGATCATGGCATGTGCAGTATAGGATGTTGCCCCATCTTGTTGAAACCAGAGATGCTGTAGATCAAGTTCCTCCAATTCGAGCCACAACAAATCAGTGATCATGCCTCTGTAACAATCTCCGGTAACAGTAATGTTCGCCCTATCATCGGTTTTCAAATGGCCCAATAACGCCACCACTCCAAAATTCGCACCAAATGGTAACTCGCAATAGATGCATAGGTTTCTCAACTATGGCATGTAGATTTTCTGTTCCCCAAATACGGCAATTTTAATTAATAGTTTATATAACCTCCAAGATAGAAATAGACCTTGTCCAAAAAGATGATTTTTCGGTTAAAATTAGAGTCAACATTCAATTTGTTTAAAGCCCACTGAGCAAAGCAAAATCGGGCACCAAGGTCGGCTATTTTAATTTCTTAAACGAGTTACACTTTTTACGCAAATATACCAAGGTGTTTGTAAAGAATCCGCCTCAAAGTGGTTCGCCAAATATCAAGTTGCTGACTTCTGCGCCGAGATAATGTTCCTAGGCCACAGAAGCAACAATTTTGGCAGAACGCTTTGGATGAGCATGCTTGATGCGCGCATTGTCAACCAACATTCCAGTTTCACACACTTTTTTTACAAACTTTCGTATTCCTTCGATCGATGGCGCTTCATTTCTTCCAAACACCGTACGCAATTTTCGCGCTGTTGCAGACAAATAAAACTCATTTTAAAAATAAATCTTTAATATTTCAAAACGTTTTCTTGGTCTCAAGTTAATGACAACGCACCCAATACTCATCCCCAACCACAACCCTTGTCAGAAAGCTATCTCTTTCGGCTTCATACTGACAAAATTCTTCACACCTTCAATTGCTTTGGCACCCACTTTGCTACACTTCATAGAACTGATGTTTAATTGCAATTCAAAACTTCGACAATTTCATCAAGATCAACCCAATTTTTTTCGGCATTCTAATGCTCAAATTTGAGCGGACATTTAGCGTACTAGCAACTAAAAAGTGCATTCACACGGACATTTTTAGAGCGTACTTTCTAAACCTGCAAATCAAACTATTTTGACTATTCTAGAGACGCCAAAGCTATTTTGTCCATTCGTGATATAGCCCAACAAATTGGCAGAAGTAACAATACAATAGCTTGATGTTGGTGTAGATAGATCGAAAAACAGAAACCCAAAAAACACTACAAAGTGTAAAGATCAAGCTCGTCGCTTTCCAGGACCAATTTTCCACAATTAAATCAAATGGAAAGATTAACTAACCAAGAAATCTTCGTTCGATCTGTTTGCCAAAGAATTCATTAATTTGGTCTCAAGTCGTATAAAAAAATAAATAAATTTGTGACAGAATTAGTATATATTAATGATTATGCCCACACGTTGCTAAAAAAGTTTCATTTCAATATAAATACCAGGATCAAAGCAATGAGCAAGCTTAGATCAAAGTCCAGTGTTCTAGGGTCGGAGCTGATCGATGTACGAGGGTACAATGGTATGTGGAGCAATCGCTTATGGAAGTAAGTCTCCTCTAGTGTTCATTCTAGAAACATTAAACGCAATTGGCAACATTAACACGGTTCGAGAAGCAACATTTGAAGAAGGTTAAAAACAACAAGATAATACAAAGCAACATACAGCTAAGCTTACTATAGCACTCCTAGAACTAGCTAATGTTAATTTAATGGCCTTTTCGTTCTCCAGACCTATCACCTATTAAACACCTTCGGGTTCAACACAAACAAGCAAGTACAAACGTACGCAACACCGCCCAGGACTGACTCCTGGACTTGAATTGGTAACCTCCATCGCATTTCACGGAAGTATGCCAGTAACAAATCAAACCCAACATGAGGCAACAAAAAGCATAGTGCTTTCACGTCCCCTGAGGAGAAGAAGAAAAGAAAGACCCGGCAACAAAAACGCACAAACCCAGCCAGCAACCCCAACATAGCAAAGGAAAACGTCCAGACACATAATCCGGACTAGTCCCAACCCTATACGGGTACACCAGGCACTGTTCAAGCGGAACACAATGGACCAGACCCGCATACATGCAAGTCCACGAGTTACTCACGTAAACGGACCAAACCGATACTTAGCTTTAAACCATTACCTATGAAACCTACTGCAAGGTTTTGCGAACAGGTGCAAAGGGCTGATGACACGCAATCAGATATGTCACACAGACACCAACGTCATCACAAAAGAGACGGAAGAAGCCCAAATTTTTTTATCCGAATCGGTCCAAGAAAACCTCGTACAAACCATCCAAGTAACGCAACCAACCTGCACAGAAGCAGAAAGCAAGGAAGAGTACTACAAAGAAGCGTTGCGCTTCGGGTTTTCCCCCAAACGGTCATAACTTCAGCAACCCGATTGAAATAGGAGAGTCGGAAGAAAGCTTCACGGCCGACTTCACCAAAAGCCTCGTACCTCTTTATGCACCCCTGCAACACTGGCAGGAACACATACCGGCATATCGTCAAACGACAAAGCCGGCCTTACAGGGGAAACCAACGACACCATGTCGGAATGACTTGCAGTTGAGCCGAGCTAAGCCCTTAAAACAAAGCGTGCAGCCCATCTCCACCAGGGTGAATCAGAATCTCAGCCTAAGAGGTTGGGGGGATTGTTACCGCACGTGGACGGAGCCCCGTCCACCAACCAGAGTGCGCAACAAGAGACCAAGAACCCGAACTGCAAACTTCACCATCAGCAGTATCATCAAACCACCAATTGAATATTTCCGTTGGGTGCCACTTAAAGACCTGTCCACCGACGTAACTGCTCCACCACCGACTACAACCAGCAGAGCAATTTCTCCGGCTACATCCAAGGCTAACTTCGTAGTCAACCCCCAGCCTTCACAAGGCAACAACGCCAAACCCGGCCACTGAACCTCGCCACGTGTAGATTCACGTCGCTCCACAAATAAACCACCAGCTCTGTGTGAGCACCGGTGGTAGCGTCTGTTTGACGTGTCAGTCGGAACCTCCAAGTTCGTGCTTCTGTGTAAAGTGTCCGTCGGAAGTTTCGGGTTCAACACAAACAAACAAGTACAAACGTACGCAACACCGCCCAGGACTGACTCCTAAACATTGAGCCGGCAACCTCCACCTCACGGAGGTATGCTGGTAACAGTATTCAGAAAGCTTGAAATTTAATCCTTCAGGCTTAGATTAGAAATTTGATTTCTGCCATTCCTAGGCAAGTTGCTGAGAGTTCCAAAAATCGTGAAAATAAAAGAAAAAAACTTCATTTTGTTAAAATTTTAATCATTTCTTAGTGTGAATCATTTATTTTTATCTGAAAATTTCATAAAAAATGAGCTACAGGTTCTTAGTGTTCTTTTACTTTTGGCAACCAGTATATAAAGCGGCCCATGCACCACTATTACGTACCAAACGTCGTGAAAGTTCAGAGTACAAAAAATAAAAAACTCGCCCCACTGATAGCAATCGTTTCAATAGAAATAAATATTCGCATTTGGTCAACAGATTTTTCCGCCCGACAAATCCACCACAAAAACTTGCAGATAAAAATTTTAAAACGTATTATTTGTGAACAATAAATTATCTGCAAAATAATGCGCAATATTACATTGACGCGTCCACCGCATTACCCGCTAATTGAAATCAGGAAACCCAACATTATCAATAATATATGTTTAGTTGATAGAAATTAAATTGTTATTAAATAAAGTAGTAACTTCCATTAGTCACCTCCTTATCTACTATTATTTGAAGCCAAATTATCATAATAATAAGAAATACATTATCAGTTTTTCTTGGACTTATAACTTTTGTCTATATTTTGTTTTCAAAGTAGATAAGAAATATGACCTTCCTCAATATATATATACAATTAACATGAATTATTTCATAAGAATGCAAAAGCAACCTAACTACAATTAGTGAGTAAATTGGTTATTTAAAATAATTGCATAATTTAGCGCTGTATTCATAGTAAAATTAAGAATAAATAAATTTCATATAGAATTTTGAATTCAATTCTAGAAATAAGTTTATAAATAAAAACAATTTTAAAAAACATTTTCCAAAAATTTTTGTAATACCCAAATAAAATATTAATAAAAAAAAATTGTTTTTTGCACATGGATTAAATAGTAGTGATACTGAAACAAGTCCAGTATTAATGACATTGGTTTACCTATGTAATGTGAACATTAGTATAGATAATATGTATGACCTATATATTTGACCTATATATTTATATAGGACATCTTTTTGCAAACTAAGATAATTAATGTTGAATCACTGTAAACAATGATTAATATTTAATAATAATACTTATTATAATAATAAATATATACAATAATAAACTCACCATTAGGAATACATGTTGGTAATATCCTAGGAACCCAAGTTCCATCTTCTAAACATCTCTGTGATGATTCACCCTTCAAAAGAAATCCGGGATTGCAAATAAATTCAACAGTTTGTCCGACTGCAAAGCTATCACCATCTCGTAGCTTCTCATGCACAATTCTTCCATTCTTAAATCCTTCATACAATCGACATTTGGATATATTCAGTTCTGGAGCGCAAGTTGCATTTGCTCCCGTCCAAATACCAACTTCACATACCCTATATTGACTATCAGGTGGTGATAGAATAAATCCATCCGCGCACGAATAGGTTGCAAGTGCACCTTTTTTATACATATTATCGGCACCTGATATAACATCAATTTCAACATTACCGTTACGTACAGTTGGTGGTTTTACACATCGCGGTTCACATCTAGGACGTTCTAAAACTTCCCATTTACCATCAGAGCATAATATTTTTGTCGGACCGATTAAATCAAATCCTTGTTTACATTTTATATGCATCTCTGGCATCATACCGGTATTGATGATAATTGCTTCGCCATTCTCCAGCTTTCCGAATAAAGGACAGGCTATAATAACTGTATTGTTTACATCCACTGAGTTATTGGTTAGGGATAATTGTATCAAACATATCACATATATAATTAAGGTTAACACCATTTTGATATAGCATTTGTTTCACTTGTTTATTAATATTGTTTCACTTTTATTTAAAACATTATTATTTGTACTGTTGCTAGTAACTACACGACAATTATGACAATGTTAAATTAATTAAGTTTTGTGACCATTGTTTTGGTTTCAATTTTTTTGACAGATGCATCGATCAGCTGTTTCGATTATCAAGGACGATTGTTGAATTGTTTTAAATTCTCCGGTGCGGGTGGCGACATCTAGCCGAATAACATTGAACTGCAAGTGTAAATATTACGCAATAGAGGTCAAGGGTGTTTATATTTAGAATTAATTGTGGCGGAAATATTATTTTATGTAAATTATATGATATTATGTCATGATGTGTTCGTGCACGGTGTACAAATAAATAAAACTATCTAAAATCAAACCATAAAAAATATAATTCATTTTTTATTAGTCTCCAATATAAATTTCAACCAACCGTATTAAAAAGAATACATTTTTACTCAATTTATGTTTACCATAGGCGTAACATTTTTTTTTATATATACAATTAAAATAATATAAATGCTTTATAAATAAACTGTCAATTTCCTTCTCAACAAGTCTGTTAGTATAACAAATAATCTGCCTTACATATAAACTGTCAACTGTTTTTACAAATCTGTTGTTAAGTTTATATATAAACCGACATCTTCTTCTTTGACAAATCTATTGTATAAACTGTCAGTTTAACAAATCAATTGTTAACTTTTTGAGAAAGTATATATCTGTTTGACAAATACAAACTGTTAACTTTTTTTTAGTAAATCACTCTTTACGTTTATGTAGTTGATACTTTTATTTCTACTCATTACTGTAATATGTTTATTATGCATTTTGCTTAGATAAATACATACTATTTTATACATTTTATTACGTACGCAAAATACGTGCAAAAAATTGAAGGGCTTATTTGAAAAGATAACTTATAAATTTGTCAAATTATAACATTTAATTATTTGTTTTTATAAGTCGTTTCGACCTACAGGTTAAACTAAGTTTTAACACAAATCCAAGAAAGATGTACCAAACAATGCATGTCGTAGAAAATGCTGCGTATTGAACAATGACTTTAAGAGATCAAGCAACTTTATATTGTACATAACCTTCCGTGTGTGTTGTTTTGTTTTGTTAAAAAAAACACATACATTAATTGTTTGCAGAATCTATGCAATGCCAAAGATGCTACCGCAAAGCCAAAGTTTTTAAAAGCTGCTAGACACAAGCTGCAACCAAGTCAAACTTTTACCTCAAAAATGCTTAAGCAAAACCTTCCGTGTGTGTTGTTTTGTTTTGTTAAAAAAAACACATACATTAATTGTTTGCAGAATCTATGCAATGCCAAAGATGCTACCGCAAAGCCAAAGTTTTCAAAAGCTGCTAGACACAAGCTGCAACCAAGTCAAACTTTTACCTCAAAAATGCAAACACATGTAAAAAATTTAAATAAATTGTTTTGACAAGCTAACCTATGAGTTAAGATGCAGAGGGTTACCTTTTTGTTAATCAAATCTAACATCACATCAGACAATGCAGCTACAGCCACAGTCAAAAGCGGCAGAACCTGTATTTAAATCAGCCAACTCTCGTAGAAAACAGCTTTAAAATCTGCAGTTTTCAGTACGATTTAATAAAACAAGTTTATAAAAGGTAGAGGTGTAGGAATTGTCCGTGCTACTATTGTCGTATCTGACATTCGCTTATCTTTTAGCAACATTGTTGACTTACAATGCTATACGTGCAACTCACAAACTCCGATAAAAACAAAAATTAATTAACATTTCTAAGCTTCTGAAGCAAACAAAACAACTACAAATGCTAATAGTTTAAGCACAAAGCATTAAAGTGGTTTAATGACCACAATTACGTAAAAAGCGCTAGATAGCACTATTCTGCAAAGTGGCTAAAGAACGCAAACACGCCAGCCAGATCAACTATCTGTGAACTAAAACAAAATACTGCTACTAACTCAGTCAATAGTTGTGGACGGGTAATTTATATTGTTGTATGTCACCGGCGGCGGTCTGTGAGAAGCCACGGAGGCAGCTGGTCTAAGCACAAGACTTGTCTAAGAGCGGTGTTCCAAAGCGTCGAAGGTGTTATGGTGATCGCACGCATGTTTGTATTAAACCAAAGGTTCCAGCACACAGAATTCTAGAGTTCCTACACTCACAACGTGAAAGTTCCGTAGCAGCTATTAGTAGCCGTTTTAAAACCCGGGTAATGTGTGCAAGCACCAGGTATTAATTGCTGTGCAGTAAACTCCGTGTTAACAAGGCTTTGAAAAACGCCAAAGCTTGTTGTTTTGCTTGTTTGTTGGTGATACTAGGGTTGTCTTTAAAGCTGCAGTGGTGGTAGATCGGATTACCTAGCAGCACCAGACGGAAGTTGCCGGTCTTTGTATTGACTAGGTAAGGTCTTCTCTTTGACGTGTTTGCTTTCGGTCTCAACTAACGTGTGGAAGTAAACGCTAGATATTTATAGGCGCGCGGTCGCGTTCGTAGCTTGTTGGTTAGTAAAGCGTGGATCCGCCAATGCGCTGCAACAATTCCCTCTTAGACTGAGTTTTCACCTTGGTAAAGATGTTGTCCAGGTATCATCCATGTAAGCTGTTCTAAATTAATCAAGGTCTAGGTTCACGCGGCGGTCTCCATGGCGCGCTGTTCTGCGGTAGCATTTGCTCAAAAGTCTTTCGGTTACGCGCAAAAGTGTTCTATTTGCAGTAACGTGTTGCGGGTAAACACAGCATCCACCAAGACAGGCGGTTGTTGCTAGCCGACTTTTTCCTCCTTTTCCGCGGATGTTTGCAAATCGAGTATGCAATGGTTTGCCGATGTGTGTTATAATGGTCGGGCTTTTGTGCCAGCGGTTTTTGCTTGACACCGTATCCATCAACAAAAGTGGCAGTTCAATGTCGGGAAAACGGGTGTAGACCACGCGTATTGTGCTAAGGGTTAGGCCGGGCTCAGTTTTGCATAATATTTGCTTACAACGTTTTTGAAAGCTTCCAGTGTGAAGAAAGACGGTTCAGTTCCGATCTGTGACGTTTAGTATTTGAACGTCGGCCGTAAAACGACTTCTGTCAGGTATTTCTTGTTTGGATAGATTGCAAGTGGTAGCGTCAAAACATTTTGCTTTTTTGTGGCACTTGGTACAAATGCTTTAAGCAATGTAGACCTCCGATATTGTCACAAGAAGTTGTACCAGCTCGTTCTGCACCTCTTCTACAATTACGTAGTAGATTCGTGAGTGTCCGTTTTAAATTCCAGAACTTTTCTGTAGCCTCGCAGACGGTTGCAAGTTTGATTTGCAATTTTCAACATAATTGCATTTAACAGACGGATAGTTGCGTTGTGAGCGAGCTGTCTTTTCACATAATAGCTGTCTTGAACGCAATCAAACACACCATATAATGCTATTTTCAGATCACAATTGAGCGGCTTTCAAATAAACTTTGTGAAATCTCTGAGTCGCTGAGAGTTTAGATCAATGACGTGACTTAAGTTTTTTTGGTACTTGCAGGTCAGTACTCCGACCCTGGCGGTTGCTTGGTTAGGTCGTAACTTGAGATCGTATCTTTCAAAGTCTGCAAAATACTTTTTCAGCAACTGTTCATTACCTTCTTTGTCTTTTTGCTCGCGACGTCTCTGTTGTCAAATTTTCCGATTGGTTCTCTTCTTGGGGTTTGTTTTATAGGACCGTAAAGACACCATGATATTCAATGCTCCACGTTAGTCGCCATTTACTGTCTACCATCTCTACCCAGTGCTTGCTTGTGTGTGAGTGGGAGTCTACGCTGTGTGCCAACTTAAGTAAACGCGTTTGTTGAAACCTTCGGTTTGCTTAACCCTAGTTATAAGATGTTTTTAAATCAAGTCATCACTGTTTTACAACCAATTCTTGAATGACAAACATTTGAGCGAGTGGTTGGGCTCAGTTTATAATAATTGCAAGCGAGTAAGTTATTCTGGTGTACTTCGCTCACTCTACCAATCGTTTGTTATAAAATAATTGAAAGTTTTTTTTTTACGTTTAATGTTCTTGTAGTTACGGCATAAACAGGAATGTTGTTAATAAATTACGGCAACAGTCTCAGGCTACCAATTTTTAAATAACAAACGCGAGTAATTTATATTAGTGTCTTTCTTATCTATTGAAAAAACACATTTCAAAACTAAGGATTTTTACAAATACGGTATTTTAACACGTGACGTCACAATTTTGATAAGTTACCGCATGCGTTATAATATAACATATTTCAAAACTACCATTTTTTAAAAACGTGTTAAAATGAAAGTGATTAAATACCGCATGCGTTATGATTTAACACATTTCAAAACTAAGCCTACAAGTCGTTGGAATGATATCAAGTATGGCATAGAGTCAGCTTGGTACTGGAAAAAGATATAATATACCTTTGTCCGTCGACCTCATGATAGACTCCCACGCCCGTGTCCCAAACGCCGTCTCCTCTACATGCGTCCAGGCAAATGGCTTCTTATTACTCTTTAGCTTTATTAAAGGCGCGGCCATTTTTTTGTATCATGGGATGCACAGGCCCAAAAAGCTGCATCTTATTCTTGGGTATTGCCTGTTCTTCAATTAAGTCTAGATAATGAGTTAGGAGTTTGTTTCCTTCGGCACTAATCTGATGGCCCAAGTACTCCACAGACGTTTATCTAAATTTGCATTTGCGGATGTAAAACTTTAGGCTGTACTCCTGCAGTCGTTCCAATACTTGGCGCAGATGTTCAAAGTGTTCATTGTAGCTGTTGGAATATACCAGGATATCGTCAAGGTATACTAAGACGATGTTTCCCAGCAACTCCGCCAGTAGTTTCTGGAACGTAGCTGGCGCATTTTCAATCCAAACAGCATGACCAACGGCGCGGGACTTACTAATCCCGCGCCGTTTGGCTGCAAAAACTGTCAAGTATTTATGTTGTTCCGCTATTGGTATTTGCTAATATCCGGCTTTCAGGTCATTCTTGCTGAAGGCCTAAAATCCTTTAAGGTCTCGTGAAATATGGGAATGCTTCCGTTTTGATTGTCTTATTTAATTTCCTATAGTCCACGCAGAACTGAGGTTTATCGTTCTTTTTTTTAATCATGAATACCGGTGTACACTAGCTACTTGAACTGCATTCAATTATCCCAATGAGTGTGTAAATTTTTGACTCTTTTTGTGCGCATTGTACGTATTGCAAGCTGTTCTTGCCCTTTGTCGAAAACTGTCAGAAAGTCTCGCACAACTTGTTTGAGTTTGGCAGGTTCTGGAAAAGCATGTTATGACAACAAAATTAGTTCATAAACCTCTGTTTGTCTGGGGTAAAGCAATATTTTGAAGTTGTCCTTTAAGCTTTTTTTTTAAATGCGGTGGTAGGCATGTTGTGGTACTTTATGTTGTACAAAATGTTGCTCTGAAGGAACAAAGTACACAAAAAGTTTTTGTGTGCTGCTGCGCCAAACAGAGGTGCTTTGAGTTGATTGAAGAGATGCTGCGCTTGTTGTTGTAAAGCGTTGATGGGGGCTTTTGTAAGTTTGGTGATCGCATGTACTTGCGCTATTGTGGCTTTGTTGTTTTGCTCTCAACTTTTTGTTCATATACGACTCTTTTAAGAAATGGTTTTTCTTAGAAATGTTGTTTTAAGAGCGTGAAAGCACCATGCTTCCAATAGTCTCAAGTTGGAGTCCATTTGTCACTGGCGGTGGTTTCCATAACGATAAAAGCGTAGCCAAGGAGGCGAGATGTGCTGATTGTTATCTTCGTTTGTCATGCAAGTAGTATGTATTTGTGTTTTGCGGGGTTTGGTAACCCGCTGGCAGGCTTTCGTCTAGCACTACCTAGTTTTGCGCAAGGCCGCGTAAGTGATACCCAGATGTGTGTGTGTGCTTTCCTCTTGAATGCAGCTGGAGGTGGTGGTGTGTAAACCACTACTTCCTCTAACGTGTCCACTCTATTGTAGTTTGCCTTAGTTGGTTTAGAAGTGCGTGATACGCTTCTGGCTGGTAGTTCGGTGTCAGGCCCACACGGGTTGTGTTCATGATTGTCGCAATGGTCGTCATTATGTTCGTATGAGACCTTGCGGCGGGTAGTGCAATCCCGCAGAGTTGGGTGTTGGGGAGCATGATGAATCTCTCCGGTGCAGTTGTCGGTGTAGAAGTGTCAGTAGGCATAGAAGTCGTTATGTAGCTGGTGTCGTAGTACTAAGTCATCTTGGAAAGCGTTAAATAAAAATAGCCAATTCGATGCTATCTTGTTGATGTTTTGAGGTGAAGTAAACTGCTTTTCTTTTTTTTTATTTAAGAAGAGAATCTTTTTAAGACTTAAAGTGCAGGATTTACCTTCACGAGAAAAGTGCCTACCGACTAAATTCCCCCTGGTAAAAGTTCAAGATAGTTAGGCTAATAAACCTTCCGTTAGTAAGATAGTAAAAACAAAAACCAGTGTGACTGTTCCGCCGCAGCATCGAAAGCAGAAAAATTTCCGGTACAAAAAATGCATTAATTTTATATTTAATTATAAGCCTTACTTCCTGGTATGCAACTATTATAATCTAAGATAAAATTGCAAAGACATCATGAATTGGTTTGTTTGCTGTCAATTTGTAAGTACGTGCAAGAAAAAGATAAAAAAAAAGTCATAGCGTGCTGTGCTCTGCGATGTCGGGAGGACGTTTAAATAAATTTATGTTCAAAGTGCAATTTTTGTCGTGTTTTTTTTTTCTGTCAATTAGAACTGCGGCATCTGATGTTAAAACTAAATTTTTGCTAAAATTAAAAAAATGATGGTTTACAAAAAGTTTTTTCTATACAATTTTTGATGTAACCTAAACATAGTTTTTATAAAGCTAAAATACTATTGACAGCAGCTTTTTTATAAAAACCATGTTTAAGCTTCATCTAGAATTTCTTTAACACCAAATGCAATTGCCATATTTGCTGTAAAATTGTAATGTAGTTATCTCGAAACTTAATAAAGATAATTTATTTCTGTTTTCGGAATTGTGATAAGTATAATAGCAATATTCTTGTGAAATGAGTTTATTAAAATATAATCATAAATAAAAAAGTTAATTGCCAATTTGTGTTCAATTTTTTTCAGATTGTTTTAAATGTTTTTCGTGCCTATAAAAAAAATTATGGCCTTAAAATGATCACAAAATTATATTTTTCTTTCTTTAAAATTACAATTGAATTTTATAAAAATAATGGGTGTTAACAATAAAACGGCCAGAGATCCGCCTATTATGTTTAATAATCAACTCAAATTGCTGTTGAATTTAAATTATTTGAAGCTATCGTGTGATCTTGGTGTTATTTGATTGGCTGATGGGCGGTCTTAGCCCCACTGTGTAAATTTGTGCAAATTATGCGCCCTCCGACAAAAAGTCGCCAAATGATTACAACTGATTCGCTCTTAACAGCAAAAAAAACTCAACAAAAATTGCACTTAAAAGTTTAATTTAATATGAACCTCTTTGACCAGTTGGCTACTTTTGTAAGTGTTAACCATTTTTTGGTCCATTCTTTCAGAGATTCACGGCGCCGTTCTTTGTAAGAAATTTCTTGTTTTTTCTCATATGCTAGCCTTCTCTTTGCTGCTTAGAGTAGTATAGAGAGTATGCCAGTGATGGCTTGTATTGCGTCGTTTGATATAATTCTGTAGACCAGTCCAACTTTTATGAGCACTCGCCTGTGTGCTTTATTTGCCTAAATTTAGCAATTTTTAGCAATTCCCACTAAATTAAAGCCCTATACAAAACTGCCGAGTAGGTCACCGAGCATAAAAGTTTTCTTGTGTAGAATTTTGGTCCTTTCAGGTTGATCATTATTCAGGCCATGCTCATAACATTTTTATCCGTTCTGGCGGCTGCTTTTGTGACGTGGATTCTCATTGAGTTGCTATGCCTTATTTTAATGCCTAGATATTTAATAGCTTATTTCGTCGTTATTATTTGGTCTATTACCGTACTTCTGTCTTTTGCGAAGCAATTGTCAGTCCTAACTGTTTTATTTTTTGGGTTGTTCTGTCTACCGCCGTGTGTGCCGTATCCTCTAATAGTTTTTTTTAATTATTTTAACAGTGACAATAATAACCGTGTCATCTGCGTGTCCAACTAGCTTTACCTCTTTTAGAATTTTCATTCCTATTACGTCGTCGTACAGAATACTCCACAGCAGTGGCCTCAGTACCAACCCCTGTAAAACACCGCACGTTACTTGTCAAGTGAGACTATTGCCTGTCTTCTGAGTAATTGCCTATTATGTTTCTTAGATATGGCTGTAGACATTCTTTCTGGCTGCCTTCCCTGCCTTGTATATTTCTTCCAGTGCATCCAGCTTTTGCCTTTGCAGAAACCGTATCGGTTTGTGGCCAATTCCCTTTTTGTGGCAAGATCTTCCTTAAGTCTGCTAACTAGCAGCTGTTTGAGTAGTTTTCCTGCACTGTCTATTAGGCATACTGGCCTGTATTTTGTTTCATCAAATTTGTCTATAGGTGATTTTTCAATTAGAATTAGCTAAGCCTTCTTTCATTCTTTTGAGATTCTGGCAACAGCAAGTATTCCATTCATCGTATCTAGTGTAATAGCGTAATAGCCTGCCTTTCTTTTTGGGGTTAATTATGTAATTAAGTAGTACGTATTATGTATTATGTATATAAATAATATAAACTGACCTCCTCAAAGTACCTTGCCGACGCAGCGCATTCCATAGATGTTATACAAATACATCTGACATTGAAAGAATGCTGGGTCAGCAAGTACTTACTATATATACTCAATAAGTATTAACTAAAAGGAGAGTTAGATAAATCAATTGATACAGTATGTACCTTAGTAGAATAAAGCATATCAAAAGTATTATTATTATTATTATTATTATTATCATTACAACGTAGTGTTTATCCATCGTTTACTAACACTTTCAACTTTCCTTTTATCAACCATTACACTAGGTACTGATGTGGGTTGAAAATCATCTCAATTTTTAAGATTTCTGCAGAGATTCTGTCAGGCCCTAAAACCTCTTTGTTTTTTAATTTTTTTACCGCTTGTTCCAGTTCATCTTCAGTAAATGGCGGTGGTTTATTGCAAGTTAGTGCTATCCTTTGTATAAGTAGCTTGTCAATTATTCTACTTACGTCTTTGTCTTTAGGTTCGATTGTCTGTTGCAATCAAAACTTCTTGTTAGCAATTTTGTAGTTTTGTCCTCAAAAGTTGATGTCTATTTCGCTTAATATTTTGTTCCAGCATTTTGGCTTTCTTCAATATTTTCATTTTGAAGATCTTTCTTTTCTGATTGTATACGCTTTCCAGATTGTTCAATGTCCGTTGATCTGTTTTTTTATTTCCTTTAGCTCTTGTCAGCTGTCTTTTAGCACTGTGTCTTTCCTTTTAGCTTTGCTAATTTCTGGATTCCACCAGTATACTGGGTTCCGGTCAGTATTGTTTTTTTTGTCAGTGCTTAAGATATACATCCGATTTTTTAAAATCAACATACTATCCGCCTGCCTTGTTTTAATTCCATTTTGTTGAGCTTGTTATACAACTAAACCTTACCTAACCCAACCAAACTATCCTTGCTAAGATTTGCCACTATACCCTGTAGAATTGCACACTTTGCAAAAAGCAAACTGTTGTTTGTTTTATGCCACATTGTGTCGTATAGCAGAATCAAACCATAGTTTGCAGTCTGAGTGAGTGTTACTCTTTGGATACTTTTTGCCAAAAACCACCCAACTTCTCTAAAACCGGCTGCTTCTACCCTCCATCTTTGGAGAGCTGCTGGTAACACTATAATAAACATTAATAAATATTCGTGTAAATTACTTTTGAATTTATAGCATTATAACTTTGCAGCCTTTTAAAAACTGTTCTCAAAAAAGTACTGCAAATAGTCATAGTGCTTAAAAACAATGGTAAATAGAATTGTTTTATAAAACCGTCAACTACTAATGACTTTGTTATTTACACATAGACCAAGGATAGTCTTAAAGGTGTGTAAAACAATATTCATTGACATTGGTGCTATACTAGGCTGTAAAATATTGTTATTCATACACTGGCATGAGACCTTGGAATTGTGTGTCAACACCGTAATTGGCGTTGAGGTCTTATTCGTAACAGCCGTTAAAGGTATGCTTTGTGCACTGAAATTTAAGCCCTTGGGGTTGCACAATAACTGCAAAATATTGTCAACGTTGAAGTTATACAGAGCACATTGCACTAGTAAGGAACAGTTATAAAAATAGTATTAGACTAGTAAAAACAACTTTTTAATAACACAAGACAAATGATTAAATAAAAATCATTATAACATCTTTTTGTTTTTTTAATCCAATAAGCTTACCAATATTATCATATAAAAAACAATCAAATTAATTTCAACAATTAAATAAGTTTAAGTCAACTAAAGTTAAAACGTTATTTTATAATAATGTTTTTAACTAACAAACTTTTAGAATTTCCATTACTTTATAAAATGGAAAAATAATTCACTACATTTTTGTAAAGTGCTGTTGCTGTTATAAACGTTGAAAACTTTCCCGAGTTTATTCATATTTTAATTACTCTAGAAATGCGAATTCATCAACATCAAGATAATTAACGTTTGAAAATTAAAACAATTTTCTTATTTAATGTAACAGTTTTACAGGGTTGTAATAGTAATTTTCATATTTAATACTTTTTCAATTTTTTGTGCGCAAAATACATAAAAAGAATTTAAGGATTAAAAAAAAAGACGCCAAATTATATTGTAACAGAAGAAGAGATAGAAGAATACTATGTACTAAAAACAAAAATTATAGAATTAAAACAAAAATTTAAATTAAAATAAATAGTAACAAAGATTAGATTAAAATATTTTAATAAATTATGTTATAGCTAGAAAAGTAAAAAAAGTATTGTTTACTTCTATCATTTATCTTTACCATAAGTATAGTTTGTAATATTGACTCGCAGTTGTCAATTATTATATTCTAAAATAAATATTAAAATTTTAAAACGTGTTTTAAAGTTATGGACATAAATAGAATGAAGTGTTCAGCACAGCCGGTATATTGAGTGACATATGAGAAATTTATTTTCAAATCAAATTGCTTTCATAAAAATAATAATGCACTCAATAGGTCACGTAAAATATGTATTGTTATACCAAGCATAGTTTGGTATGTTTTTTATAAAAATAATATTAAAATAAAATTAATGTAAAATTTTTTTGTTCTAAAAAAAATAAAACTAAATCTTAATCTACAACATTGTAGATTATGTCAAACTAGAAACATATTATAATTTTAAATATGCTTCTATTTGATAATTTAAACTTTAAAGTGTAAAAAGTTGTTAATCTATTACATAGTTTTACTATCAACAGATTACAAAGTTGTTAAAATCTTTAAATCATATTAAAACTAATTACATTTTTTTTTCTTATAGTTTGCAAACCTTATTACTATACTTTAATTAGTTACATAATCAATTCTTCCTGCATTCCAACAAACTCATTTCAAAATTTCTCCCCAGATCCAATTCGTTGCGATAAATTTGCATGTTCCATTCCATCCCACCTCTCAATTAGTATCAATTATGCTGCGCTTAATGTTGGAATCGTTATCAATGTTCCTCGTCTCCTCTTCTCTCGCTCTCTTCGCATCCTGAATACGTGCCTGTTGCGGTCCCGGGCGTCGCTGTCGTAGAGGTGGACGCCGCGACGGCATCTCGTTTCAGTACGCACTGAAAGCTCGCTGTGAGAAGAACTGAAAGCTTTTCCAGCATCCATCCAACGCGAGTTAATAGATCTCTGTAAAAGCGATCACAGCGCTCTCTTTCACAACTGTAACAGGTAGGCAATAAAACGATTTCATTGTATTTTCCTCGGGGGTAATTTGTTGAGTGGCGGGGAAATGGAAAATCATGTGGGGTTTACTTTTATTGCGTCCGGACTATATGCATTGATGAATGAAGATTATTGGGATTTTGTTGACTCGTGTGATTAAATTGGATTTTTCTTATTCGTTCTTATTTTATTGCGTGATTCTAATAAATCTTAATATAAATTCAATATTGACTTTAAAGTTTATATTATGTGCACAGTAGTAAATGTTTGTTCATATAAAAGTGTAAGTAATGTACTTAAATAATAAAATATGATTTAATTCAATTTAAAAACATCAAAGTTATAAAAATAAAATTAGTTATTATTTATAGTTTTAACTCAGAAATTATAATATTTATTTAAATACCTAATTACTATGCATAACTAGTTTGCAATGTAAAATTATTGTATAACTAGTTTAAATTATTCTGAATTACAATAAAACAACATATTTAACATAAAAATATATTAAAATTTATTATTTAAACCGTGTGTAGTCTGCAATGTAATTATAAACGTTTTGTGTTTGCATGAATCATCTAGATTTCTTGATATTTCTCTGCTCTAATTATTTAACTCTATGGCGAGCTGCTAAGTGACCCTAAATAATTAAGATGTTTGATGTTAACGTACTTTATTTTAAAAATTAAATTTACAAGCGGCCTGGTATGCATTTATTCTAAACGTGTTAGTTATAATTCAGTCAGGTCGATTTTCCATTTGTTAAGTTAAGTAAGTTAACTATTGATTACATATTTTTCTATAATTAACTGTTTTAACTAAAAAAATACTTTAAAATTACTTGCAATTGTCTATTAGTTCATTTCCAAGAACTGTTTTCAATTTTTAAAATAATTTTCTATCTTAATATTTTTTAAAGTAAATACAGCCTCAATCTATTGATTAAAATATAAATATGTTTTACATTATATTTTTTATAAAACTAATTACCAAAACCAATTTTAAAGTTTGTTTGAATTGTCAAGTACATAAAACTGAACCCACTCTTTAAAGCCGGGATTAAACTTTCTATAACCTATTCAATTCTAAATAAAGAAATAAAATACACGTAGTTTTTACAGAAATGTTGTTGTTTGCTGTACAAGATAGCATTTAATAGTTGATGTACGTAATTAATACGTAAAGCAAATCAAATTCTACTGTTTATCTCCTTGTGCTTTATTTTAAAACTGAATAGAATATAGTATACAGTTTTTTGGTATCAATAAACTTTACTTTATATCTATTAGAAGATAGTCAAACATTTATTGTATGTTAGGTTTAAGCTGCTAATTTAAATTTAATTTATATTTGGTATGCAAAATCCAAGTTGGCAGATAGGATTTTTATAATTTTTTTAACTAACAAATGTTTAGTGCCATGATGACTCCTAGCCTAGTATGTATTCAAAAAAATATTAATTTTGTCCACTTCCATACGTAGTCCTTCTTCAATAATTTCTATCTTTATTAGTTTTGTGCGGTTTGACGCCACAGGTTTCTGGCAACGTCTTTTACATCATTCGTTAATCTTTTCATTAGTTGTCTTTTGCCAAATGCAACCCAGCTCATTTAGATATGCCGGTTAATTTTTGCGGTCTAATTTTTTTTACCAAGTTTTATAGTTTGGCCAAAATATATACTGTATTCATCAACATTTTCAAGCGTCTGATTATCGATAGTTACTAGCACGTTTCCGCTGCTTAAGATTTTAGTTTTTGATTAGCTCATTTTCAGGCCTATAATTTTTGACGCTGTGAAATTATTATCTTTGTTTGGAAATTGGCCGTCAATGTTGATACCTCTTGTTTTCTATTAAAGCGCCTTAAAAGTGTCTTCCAATGCTAGAGCAAACAACTTGGTTGTATATAGGGTGTCCACATTTTTTTCAGAACCCACGCGGGACGCGTAATTACTAAATATAATGCATTACAGCACACGGCACGCCCTACATTTTATAATCAACCACCGATTGGTCATTTTAAAATATACTCAAACTCAGCACACTATTACTAAATCTAATGCGCTACAGCACGCGTTTCTCAACATTTTAAACTTTTTTATGTATGCAGCTAGACAAATTTTAATCATATAACAAACAACACAATACATATATCATATACGTGCAATTGAATTTTTATTAATAATTATAATAAAAAACTTTATTATTCTACATGAATGAATATTTATTATTTGCGTAATGATTTCTTCAAGAGTAATTATTAACCAATTTAAAATTAAAGTTTGCATAGTTGTATAACGTAGAAGTTGTACATATATTTTAATAAAATCAATAAACTAATGTGCTTAAAAATAAAGTTTATTTTATTTAGTACTAATTAAATTCTAGTACGACAAAAAATATTCACTCTCTCAAATGATCTTTGTAGTTAAAATTCTAATTATCTTATATAAATGGTGCATGTGTTCAATTATTGCACTCTATCTTAAAAATACATGTACAATAATGATACATGTACTGAAAAAAGTAAGAATATGACCAAACATTTCGTCAAAATTTACTGATTTGTTTAATTGTTAATAATTATTATAGAATAACGCATTTATGGTAAGATTTTGATGCAATAGTTTAATCGACGAGAATTATTTTAATTATTTGATCCTACTGTACTAGAAGTAATCGAATATAAAACCATAATATTTCAAATATTAAATTTCTACCATGCAAATGTATAACATAAACAATAATCACAAACGTGCTAGAGTTGCCTAGCAACGTAAACAAAACATAATATTTTTTGTTTTGTTTGGTTTGAATGTTAGTATGTGACTTAATGCCATAGATAAACTGGATATTTTACGGCGGCCATTTTGTGAGTGACTTAATAATAAACATTAGAACAAATGTCCATTAATACATGACACAAGTGATTAAATATTAATCTTGAAAAACGAAATAATCGTTGGGCTTGTGCATACGCGTCTTACAAAGACGAAAACAAGTTACTTAGAAAATAAAAGTAACTTGCACATTACAGTTAGTACTACTAATACTGCAAAATTGAAAAAATAAAATTGAAAAATGTGGTTAAAATTTAAAAAAAAAAATAAAAATAAAAATAATAATAATAATAAAATTAAAATTAAACAAAAAAGAAGTATTTTGAAAATAAATTATTGATAAAGGGAAAAATGAATTGGAAATCAAATAATATCTAGACTATGCAACACTAGAACAGGTAAAACATGTTCGTATAAATGTACACACAGTGTCTCAAGTTTACTAAATGTAACCTGCAACAATGTCGAACAGTCTTGAAATTACAAAATGTAAATATTAAAATGGTCTAAAATCATCCATATACGCGTTTCGAAATTTATTTCTCATCAGTATGGCTTTACTTTAGACTTAAACATAATTCTAAATTAGATAAATTAACTTACTTAGTCAACTCGGTCTCGTAGCAACGTTTAAACTAAATTTATAAAAAAGATATTTTCTAAGTAACTTGTTTTCGTCTTTGTAAGACGCGTATGCATAAGCCCAACGATTATTTCGTTTTTCAAGACTTAATAATACTAAATATGTATTAAAAACATCCTACATTTTATTATTTTAATTTTTTAAACATTGTAAACATGCATTATACTCTACTAACATTGTAAACTAACTATTAAAATGTTCCGAACAACAATTGGTTAATTGGATCCAAAGTTAAGACCAATAATGCGGTTGTGATAAAAAAATTAATACTTTCTAAACGACTCTACCAACTTGAACCAAATTTTAAATCAACATTGCTACACGTATTGCTGACGTTTTACTATCATAGTTAAACCTCGGATAGAACAGAAACAATTAATAACGACGCGGCGAGAAAAAGAAATAAGCAACATCGGAAACCAAAAACACTAAGAATCAGATGTTGTAATATCCCTGAACAACAAAAACCAGTAAATTCTGTTGGAAATAGAAAAACACAAGATCGACATTTGCGCAATCACTAATCACTCAAACCAAGAAAAAGAGAAAAGGAAACACCAAGTATGGAAACTACATATTTGTATACAGCGGCAAAGACAAAAACGAAAGAGCAACGCTGGCGTTGGGATACTGCTACACGAGAAATTTGAGAATAACTTCAACTACTCAAAATACATCAACGACAGAATACTACAAGTAACAGTCGAACTCAAAGACCAAAAGTCTACACATATAATAAGCGTTTATGCCAACGACACCTCCAAGCCAATAGAAGAAATAAATATCTTCCGCAAGCAGTGCTCGACAGGATCGGACCACAAAATAAAATAATAATTTTTGGAGATCTGAACGTCAGAATTGGAAGCAAATATATACCAGGAGTAAAGCTACGAATAAACTACACCTTTTTCCTACACAAGTCACAACACAAACTCACATTTGAAAATACGCAAGGACAGAAATCCGTAATAGACTACATAATTACAAACAAACAACCACCCATGCAAAATCCAAGACGTCAGAACTCTGACCTCAGCAAATGCCGGAACTAATCACGGCTTAGTACTAACAAAAATGGCAGCAACTCTGGAACCAAAAAAGAGTAAACCAACAAAGGGAACTAACAAAATCATTGAGGAATTTCTATCTGATGCCTCAACAAGACACCAGTGCCAACGGAGACTGGAAGAAATAATCCAGGTCTGCAAAATACAACATCTGGACGATGTAGAAACCGCCTGGCATAAACTAAAACCAAACATAATACAAGCTGCGGAAAAAGCACTAGGAAGAAGGCGCCGGACGGGGGCAAAAATCCGAATACCAAACTCTGGTTTACTCAAGAGTTTAAGACGCTGGCTGAGGAAAAACAAAAGTTTTACCTACAGTACAGATCAAAATCAATAACATACAACGAGTATAAGCTTTTAAAAAACTGAATCAACAGCGAAATACAAGCAATAAAAACAGCATACTGAAAAAAATTCTCCAAGGATATGGAGCAAGACCTTTATAGAGAACAAATAAAAGTGTAAACAATGCTAAAAAAAAAAGAAAAAAACTAATAAACAAATACATACAAACCACGGAGAATTCAATCGAAGATTGGAAAAAACACTTTCGGGAGCTGTACGCCGCAGCCGAACACAACACCAAACATGCCTTAACACAAACAGATGATAACACCCACCGACCATGAAACATATCCCGGGAAAGAATAGTACAACTAGCCAGCAAACTGAAGAACAGAAAGTTGTCTGGGGAGGATGAGATATCCAACAAAATTATCAAATACAAGGGCAAATTACTATTATCTGCCTCTGGGATATGCGAAAAACAACACGAATTTAGAAAGAACAAGTCCACGATAGACGCAATATTTACCATACGCCAAATAACTGAGAAAGCTATAGAATTTAACAGACCTGCTTTTATGTGCTTTATCAACCTCATCCAAGCCTTTGACAGAGTGATGTTAACTAACGTTGTGCCGCTTCTGCAGATGAGAAATATACACCCCAGCATAATAATTATCATTGCCAAGCTAAACATCAATTACTACACATCTATAAAAGTAGCAGATAAGCTATCCGAGAAAATACCCGTAGCAACTAGAATAAGACAAGGAGACAGTTTAAGCCCTGCTCTATTCAACATAATCATGGACGAAATGATCACAAAGCAACGGCTTCTTTATAAGTTTGAACGAACCGCGTCAAAATTCAACATGCAGATATCGACGAGCAAAACACAGTGTCTAGCTATAGCTAATAAACGCGCAGATGCAAACTCGCCGTATACAACAAGAGCCTAGAACAAGTGATAAACTTCAAACACCTGGGCGCCGATATAACAAGCAGTAGAGACTTAGTAAAAAAAGTAAAAGCCCAAACAGTAAAAGCATTGTTAATATTTGGATATCTGAGAGATATAATATAGCAAAACAAATACATGTCTATCGAAAGCAAGACAAAAATATACAAGACTTGTGTAAGACCGATCATGACATACGCTATCGAAACTAGAGTGGAGAGATCATGTCGACAGAATAGATAAGTCCAGCCTACCAAAAATTGCCAAAGAAAGACTCCCGACATCAAAAAGACCTCCTGGAAGACCCTCACAAAAGCTGGAGTTGGGCGTCTCAACTACGGCTGTAATCGTTGAAAACAAACAGGATGCAATCGTATAACAAAGAAGAAGAAAAAACAGAAGATACATTATATGCATTATGTATATGATAATAACGTTGAAGTTTTGTAAAAGTTTTAAGAAAATTAGTTTCTAAATAAATCAGTGGCGTGCAAAAGATCAAAATAAGATTTAAATTTCAGAATAACAATTTTTGTTCTTTTGAACGTTGCTGTTTTGTTTGCAAAACATTTATTTTGAAGTTTTCACAGAACTTCAACGTTATTACCATATACGTAATGCATATAATGTATACAATGTTAAAACTTATTTTAGTTGATAAATTACACTGGAGGAATTAATTCAGTATGCTGCGCATCTAAAACATCACTTTTATTGCAGATGGCACGCGCAGAAAGTATACAAATTAAAATCTAATTACACCATGTAAATAGCTTATGTTTTGTGCAAACTAAGATTGTTGCAGGTTTTGATACTATTGCTAATAAAAAAGTTGTGCAGGTTTACATTATTTAGAAATTTTTAGTGTTTTTTCAAGTTACTGTACTGCAAAAACCACTGCGTATACAAAATTTAATTATGATAATAAAACGTCAGTAATACGTGTAATAACGTTGTCCAAAAATTTGGCTTAAGTTGGTAAGTCAATTTAAAAGATATTAATTGTTTATTAAAAATATATTTTTTGTCTTAACTTTGGATCTAATTAACCAATTTTTGTCCGAATCATTTAAATGGTTTCTTGTTACTGTAAGTGACATATAATGTATGCTTTAAATGTATAAAACCCTAAAATAATAAAATGCAAGATGTTTTTAATATTTACTTATTTACTATGTATATATATCCATGCTTAATGCTAATGTTTGGTTATATTGTTATTTTTTTACACTACATGTATCATCGTTGTATGTACATGTATTTTTAATTAATTGTTTCTGTAAAATAATACAAAATTTGTATATACAGGGTTGGGTAAATGTATGGAAACACCTGATTATTGGCTTTTTTGATTTACGTAAAAAAAAATCTTTATAAAAGTTTTTGTAAAAATTTTAATCTATATAATGATGTGTTTTGATTTTTAATATAAGCTCTGTTTCAGGAGATATAACGTCATCATCAGTTTTTTTTAAATAAATCACAATTTTCTTTTAGCCAATAATCGGGTGTTTCTATAAATTTAACCAACTCTGTATAAAGACATAACAATTTAAGGAACTGCGCACATAACATTTATATAATAATAAGTATTTTAACTACAAAGAACATTCGCGAAACAGTAAATCAAAAGTGAATATTTTTTTGTCACACTAGAATTTAATTTTAAGAACGTGTATATGGCATATAATGCATTAGTAGTGAATGAAATAAACTTTACTGTTATGATTAAGCACATCAGTTTACTGATTTTATTAAAGTATATGTATTACTGAATTGTGCAAATAAAAATCTATCTAGCTATCTATGCAGAACTATAAAAACTTCAATTTTAAATTGGTTAATAATTACTCTTAAAGAAATTATTACTCGGTTAATAAATATTAATTTTTACACTAGTGGCAAGCAAACAAAGTATATAAAGTATGCTGAATACTAAAGTTTATTATTATTATTATTCAAAATTTAATTGCACATATATGATTCATGTATTGTGTTGATTGTTTGATGATTAAAACTTGTCTAGCATTACACATAAAAAAGTTATTCAAGTTTAAAATACCGAGAACGCGTGCTGTAGCGCATTAGATTTAGTAACAGTGTGCTGAGTTCGAGTATATTTTGAAATGGCCAACCAGCGGCCGTTTATGAAATGTAGGGCGTGCCGTGTGCTGTAATGCATTATATTTAGTAATTACGCAACCGGGACATACAACTAAAAAAAAACGATAAAATGTAAAGAAATTACATTCTTGCAAAAAAAATTGTTTTTATAGGTAGAAATTTGTCATGAATTCTATTTTCTATAGTTTGTTTCATTCACGATTGCTCTAACTTCTATTATCGTAATTTTTTTTAACTATTTATGGAATATTTTTTTTAGTTGACTGGGACAAATAACTGTTTAAAAAAAATTTGTCGGGACAAAGAACTTAAAACCGGGACAATTAACTGTCTCAAAAAGAATTGTTGGGACACCGGGACAAGATAATTAAAACCGGGACAAATCCGGGAAAACCGGGACGAATGAACACCCTAGTTGTATAGAGTATATTGTCCGTGATTATGTCTTCATCTATCTTTACTTGAACTGTGATATTTTTTTATATATGCTTCAGAAGGTTGGTATATCTTGATTCGACACTTGCATTATCTATGCCATTAAAAACTGCATTCAGTTCTATGAAACTGAACGCTTTATAGTAGGTAAAAGCTATGTGTAGCGAGATGTTATATACACTCTTTTTTATTTGACTCCAAATTGTTTGCAAATGGTTTGTTGATTTGTAGCTCTTTCTAAAATTAGATTGTTAGTAAAAGTATAGCTTATTAGTAATTTTGTTGGTAGTGATTTTAGTGAAAAGCTTATACATATGTGCTACCAAGCTTATGGGACGGTAGTTTTATATATTACTTGTGTATAATAATAATTTGAGCATTTTAAGATTGCATTCTTGCAGACATTTGTTTAGGAAAATTTTTACGGATTTTAGTAAATCTTGACCCCTACATTTTAGTATTTTGCAAGTTATTTGATTTTCTCCTGGTGCCCTTTTGTTCTATATGTGATTTAAGACTTTTTTCATTTTTGGGATCATTATGTCTGGCATGTCCTCTGAATTGACATTGGTTATTGTTTTATTAGTTTTAGTTTTGCCAATGAGTATAGTTCCGTATAAAACAAGCGTTTATTATTTTTGTCTTGTTTTTCACAATATCAACGTGATTGTTGGTAACCTTAAGCATCTTTGCTTCTTCCTATCTATTGTTTTCTATAGAACTTTCAAATTCTTGTTGTTCTTAATATGGTCATTTATTTATCTTGTCTTGTATGTACAAATATTGTTTAAAATTTTTGGTTGATTTTTTTGTTAAAAAATTTATACTCTGCAGAGTCAGACTAGTTGTTCTCCGTTTGTCAATAAGCTGTATGGTGTTCTTTCTTCTTAGATGTGAAAATACTTCTTTGTTTGTATTTAGTACATAAGTTTAATTATTTTCTTAAAGTGTATCCAATTTACCTAGTCTATGAATAGGAGTTAATCTCTTTGGCAGCTTTATTGTATATTTTTTTGCGTTTTATTGTAGTTGCTGGGTATCTGGTTGGTAGCTTTGTTGTATTAATTTCCGTTTTTCCAATCTGGTGTTTATAGTTATTTTAGCCTTTATGAGTCTAATACAATGTATCTTTTGTTTTCTATTACGTCGTCTATTTTGTTCTTGACTTTGCCGTTTGGGTTTGTTCGCGTCCATCTTCTTTGTTCTGGTTTTTGAATCAGAATCAATTTATACAAAATAATTATTTGTTTTGTAGGTAGTTTATAAGCCTTTTATTTCTGTCATTTTTGACGCCTAATCCAATGTTTTGTAGCTACTCGTTTTTGCTTTTGCTAAGTTTAGCATTATAACAGTTTAAAATTGTGCTTTTTGACTCTTTTTGCTGCGGTGATGTCATCGTAGAACTCTTCTATTGGGCATAGACTTAAATGATTTAAAAATTGTATTGGTTAGAAATCTTTATAACGTTATAGATAACTCGTTTTGATATGGCTTGTATTTTTGTTATTTGTTGTATGCAGCGAGCAATATTTTGGCGATAAAGTAACAAAACATATCTATGATAGAAATGTATTTGAATCAAAATTGCAGAAGTAGACTAAGTAAAAATTAATTGAATTTTGTACATATATGCGTAAAAAAATAATACACCATAAATGACTAGATGTATAGATATTGCAAAAGCAAACAAAATGATATATATAGATAAAAATACATAAATAAATAATTAAAGTAAAGTTTAAGAATCAAAGTAGACTATTGTACATTACTGCCTACCCCAAAAGGGAGCGACCTGACAGAGTATGTATATTAGTCCGGTTCTTAAATTATTTTTTTTTTAGATTTTTTTAGTGTCATGCCAAATTTCTGCCTTTAAAAATCAAAACAACACGTGTCGCACTGATTCTAAAGTTTTAAAAGTAAACTCCTTACTTTACTTAAAAAAACATTATTAAAATGCTACAAATTTGACAAAATAAAAAAATGTATACAATTTTAAAGGTTTTCTAAACTAAAAAAAATTATAGACCTAAGCCTCTAATTTTAATAATTTTTGTTAACGTGTCTAAAATATAACAAAAATATGGTAATTAAAAAAAAAATTATCTGAGTATATTGATGTGGAATCTAATTAGTAAGTACTCAATTGCTTCCTTGAGAACCCAAGGTATGCACCTGACTCAAATCTGGAAGCTAAGATACTTACTAAGTATATTACTTTTAAAAACTCAAAGATAATGCGACACGTGTTCTTTTAAATTTTAAAGGCTAAAATTTGGCATGGATTACTTTTTTTGCATAAAAATTACTTTCTGAGAATACACACAAAAAAACTCAAAAAACAAAAATTTAAGAACCAGTCTAATGTATACATGCAAAGAACAAAATTTTTGCTATAAATTAAAAAAAAAAACACAATATACTTTGTGCATTGCTTTAATTATAATATATAAAATACTCAAATTAAACAAATTGATTAGTAGAATTAAACAACAAAAACATAATTTATTAAAAAAAAAACTAGATTATTCTGTCATCATGCAAAAGATAAGCATTATTTTAATTTAGATAAGGTTAAAATCCATTTATAGAAAAAGAGTAAAATGCTGCACAGGATGTGGATAATGTACGTGTTATCTACCACAATATAATCAAACTAAAAATACGGAAATCATTTCTTTTAATAACTAATTTATAATATCTGTATAGTTATATATTTTTATTAATTACTTGACTAATTATAATTTTATTATTCCATTTTACTATTTTTAAACAATTTGTCTTATCAATTGTTCGTTGTAAAGAATTTATCCTTGTAAAAGTTTATTATTATTAAATTGAAATGTGAAATTTATCCTGTTTCTTCTAATAAGTTTTGAACAAATAATTAAGTTTGTTATTACATATACATTATATATTTTTTATCATGATTTCGTATTCATTGTTTTAATTTTTTAAGTTAATTTATTTTTACTGTTGACAGTTTGTTTTACAGATTATTATGACATTTTAACAGATGATTTTTGTATATAGATTATTATGTCAACACAGTTGAAAGTAGGTTGTGTCAATCTTATTTGACAGTTAACAGTTTGTTTTACAGATTATTATTATTACTAAGTTAATTTTTTGACAGTTCACAGTTGATTATGTCTATTTTATTGACAGTTAATATTTTTTACTGTAATAATACATATATCAATTATTTTTTACAGTAACAGAAGGTTATGTTAATCTGTTTTGACAGTTGAGAAGTAATTATGACAATTTTTTAGAAAGTTGATGATTATTTACAGACTAATATGTCTTTTATGTTATATTGATTTATTTTGACAGTTGCTGTTGGTTTGACAGTTTTTATGTCAATTTTTTTAAAGTTGATAAGCAATTGATTATTGTTTTAGTTGACAATTTTCTTAAAGATTATTATGTCAATTATTTTGTACAGTAATAGTAGATTATGTCAATCTGTTTTAACAGTTGACAATTTTGTACAAGATATTACGTCAATTATTTTTTACAGTTGACAGTAAGTTGTATTAATCTTCTTTATCATGTCAATTTTTTAACAGTTAACAGGTGACTCTAACAATTTTTTTGACAGTTAACAATTAATTTTTCAAATTATTGTGTCATCTACTATTACAGTTGACATTAAGTTATGTCAATTTTATTTGACAGTTTGTTTTCTAAAATCATTTTTTACAGATAATTATGACAAATTTTTTGACAGTAGGTAATGTCAATCTTTTTGAACAGTTAACGTTTGTTTTACAGATTGTATGTCATTTTTTTTATTATGACATATAACAACTTTTTTTGACAAATGACATTTTTTTATAAATTATATCAATTATTTTTTAACGGTTTTTATTAATATTGTCAGTTGATAGTTTGTTTTACAGATTGTTAAGACATTCTTTTTTACAGTTGACAGGTGATTATTCACAGTTGACCTTGTTTCTATATATTAATATGTCACATATTTTTCAAACTTGACAGTAGATTATGTCAATCTTTTAAAAGTTTGACAATTTTCTTACAGACAATTATATCAATTTTATAGCATCAAAGTGTCATTTATGTGCTTCGACAGTTGCTAATAATAAATGTGGTTAGCATACCCATAATAATTGTTATTTAATACCCAAAATTACAATTGACAATTAATTGCAATAAAGATGGTCTAACATTTAATGACAAATACGGCCGCTATTAAAAACATTTTAAGCAAATAATTGCTTTCACAACTAATTAAAAACGTCACTTTTAAAAAATTAATTGCGCAGAAACGACATATTGCATCAAATTTCTACAAATTTGAAAACACAGATTGGACTTTTTTCTACAATGGGTGAAAATTTTATTCAATTATATTCAGGCGTTTTCTTGCTAAGTTTGATTTTGTGAACCCTTATAATAGCGCAACTATTCTCCCTCCATAAGCAAATATTTGCTCTCACATGCCGCTAGGTTTTTTTGATAAAATCAACTATTTTTGATAGATGTATATTTTTATTGTACTATTTGCAATAAGTAATACATTTTTTATGAATATTTGCAATAAATAGGTTTATTGCATGATGTTTAATGATTGTCTAAAATAAATTTGTATTTTAACAAACATGTAGCTAAAAATTGTTTTTTTAACTATTTTGGATACTTTTATAAAAGAAATAATTTTTGCAAATAAGATTTTTAAACAAAAAATATTTTTTCTATAAATTTTTTAATTCATAAATGGATTTTCTATGCATTTTTCTATTGATATATTTTAAATGTATTTCTGTATAAATTTCATGCAATAAATGTGTTTGTATTTTTCTAATATAATAATTTAGTTTTCTATTCTAAAAACTTAAAGCAGTCGCAATTGCCATAATTATTCAAAAAAACGGCAAAACCTCTGACATAATATTAGTTATTTTTACAAAAAAATGTTGTAATATTATCTGCATTTTTTATATGGCCTTGCAGTTTATTTGTAACTCAAAACAGTCTTTTTTTACTAGAATAATTTGCAAATTCTACATTTACTGAACATTTTAAGACAAAAATGAACGGTTCAAAAACAAAAAGGTTTTTATTTTTTGTTTGAAAATGTTTAAAAAATATTGTTTCAGTAGCAAATTTAAAATTTTTGAGCCGACTCAAGGTTTTGGAAAAAAGGTACACAATTTTGTAATTTTTTTTTTAATCCGGTCATAAACTATTTAAAAGTGCAAAATTTTTTTAGAAAAAAACAAAATCAGTCCAAAAACGATTCAAAAATGCAAAATTGTATTCATTAAAGTCAACATTATCATAATCCGGTCTTAAAACGTCAAAATATTGTTAGAAAGCCTTAAATAATGTGACCATAAACCATTCAAAAACGTAAATATATTTATGAAATCCCAAAAACATCTGTTAGACAGAGTCGCACAATTCATTAAACCATATGCACGTATATTTCACCGTTAAAACATTATTCGCCTTAAATTATTACACCAACTTTAATGTACACTTAACATAACAAAAGTAAAAGTATAACTAGTGTATTAAACTACAGAATTCTAACCCTAACCAAGCTAAAATCCGCATTTAATTAAATACTATGGAGCAGTCGGAACAAGGTCGCAGCAATACAGACGATTTTAACAGCCAAATATTTCAACCGCCGACATCGCGTACCGATAGCCCATCTAAAACATCGAAAAAGAGATAAGAGCCACCAAAAAAGAAATATGCAAATAAAAATAAACAAAGAATCAACTGACGCAGAGGATAGTAGTGTGAGTTTATTATATTTATCTACTCAGCAATTTTTATCATCGCAACAATTAACAACAAATACTGAATTAATTACAAATAAATCACAAACATCAAATTTAAACATGTCACAAAAGTCTATCAACAATAATACAACAGCACAAAATAAACCACAAAAAATAACTCACAACAAAACAAAATAAAATAATAAACAATTATGCATTTATGTATTATATCAAATGCAACAAAACATATACTTTGCGTACCTCTAACAAAAATAGTAACACAGTAAAGTGGTTCAACAACGAACTAAGGCAAATGCGCGAAACTTTATTATTAATGAGAGAAGCTTGCAAACGTTATCCAGAAACTAAAAATAACTACCTAGAGTACAGTAAAAAATACAAAATTAAACTAAAAGATGCTAGAACATCTGCCAATGATAGATTTATTAAACAGTCTAATAATATTCCTATGGCAATGTGGTCATTGATAAAAAACAAAAAAAGCTTGGCATCAGAACCTGTGTGTGAAATTCACCCTGATGAATTTAACAATTTTTTTAGTACAATTGCAACAAAACTTTTAGATAAACTGCCATCTACTAATAAAGACCCAATCGAATACCTATATACCAATTACCAAGCAGACCAAGTAGATAACGTTTATTTTACTTTTCATGAAGTCAACTATAACGAAGTTAGAGATGTGATCAAAAACTTAAATAGTTCTCACGCTCGTGATATTTATGGCATGACAAACAACCTGCTTAAGTATGTTCTAGATGTTATAATTTGTCCATTAACTAAACTAATAAATTATTGCATAACATCAGCAAGTTTTCCTCATGTACTAAAACTAAGATGTGTTGTACCAGTCTTTAAAAAGGGTGATAAATCCGAAACAAATAATTATAGACCAATATCTCTGTTGCCCGTCATCTCGAAAGTAATTGAAAAGTTATTGTTTAATCAAATTTGCAGTTATTTAGACACATATAATATGATCAACAAACATCAATATGGTTTCCGTAGAGGAAAGTCTACAGAGGACGCAGTTTTGGCACTTACGGATCAAGTTTTACAGGGTTTTGATGCTGGTGTTTGCACAATAGCATCATTTCTTGATCTAAGTAAGGCGTTTGACTGTGTGTCTCATGACATTCTTCTTCGGAAATTATATTTCTATAACTTTCACCCGCAAACTTGTCGTATGTTAAACTCTTATTTGTGTGAGAGACGTCAAAGGGTATTGGTTAATAATATTTCATCATCTACTGAAACCAATATCACCCATTGAGTTCTTCAAGGTTCAATTCTCGGCCCCTTGCTATTTATTTTATATGTGAATGATCTACCCCAACAAGCAAATGATTTTAACATCATCTTGTATGCTGATGACACTACTCTTATACATCAGTCTATCGATATGTCAACAGCAAGGTTTAATAGCCATAGATCTTTAGAAAACATATCTGAGTGGTTTTCAACTAATCGTCTAACACTAAATGATAGCAAGACCGAGACTTTACATTTTTCCCTAAGAACTGAAAACATGCATAATGTTCCAATTAAATTTCTAGGTTTGAATCTTGACACCAAACTAAATTGGTACTCTTACGGTGATGAGGTCTCCGCAAAATTAAACAAAATTATTTTTTTACTTAGACAGTTAATGCATTCTTTGCCTAGAACAGCGTTAATGGCTGCGTACTATGGATATTTTCATTCTAATATTACATACGGAATATTAACATGGGGTCACTCATCCATTCTGGATAGACTTTTTTGTATTCAACGTCGCGCAGTAAGAGTTATTTCTTTAACTGGGTACCGAGATAATTGCAAAACAGTTTTTATCTCAATGAACATACTTACACTACCATGTGTTTACATGATTAAATGCATACACTATGTTCGAAAAAATTTAGGTTGTTTTATTACTCACGATCAAATACATAGCCACTTTACTAGAGCTAGACAACAACTCTATCCCAGTCGAACCCGTTTGACAAAAACCAAAAATTCTACATATCATTTTGCTCCTAAACTATATAATTTACTTCCACAAAACATTAAGTCACTTCCTAACATAAGTTTTAACAAAACTATAAAGAGCTACTTTCTTAAAAAAGCTTTTTATAGTATAAACGAATGTCTATCCAATAAGTTTCAAGATTTTAATTTGTAGGTTTTTATATTAATGTTTTTGTTAGTTTATATTTTTTTTTTTATTTTTGGTCTCGTATTAGCATTTTTTTTTTTTTTTAACATTTTAATGTTTTACAAAGTGTATAGTATTATATTTACTTAAGATTTATATTTTAATTGTACAATTGTATTTTAAATTTACACATACTATTTTAAATATTTTTTATATCATTGATGTACCTGACTTGTGTAAGAGCTATAGCTTATTTTAACACGAATAAATTATTATTATTATTATTAAAAAAAAAAAAAAAAAAAATATTATTATTATTATTATTATCGCACACAAATGGCCGATATATAAAGCCAAAGTCCCAACAACATAAAAGATACTATTATTAAAACACAACTAGGTATCATAATAAAATCAAACAATTTAAAAACCTTAACAATGAAAATGTTAGATGAGATGAAACAAGCATTCATTATAATAGACTATAAAGAAGCAAACCTTAATAAAACTACTAAAAAATGCCCGTAGCATCGTACTCTGCAGTAATGTGTTCTGTAGATTAAGAAATAAATGATGAAGAACTAAGCTCAATACTAACACAACAGGGAATTGAACATAGATGTCGTAAACGTATTATATCTAAAGCAACTAGTAAGCCTACTTACAAAATAAGAGTTATTACAGGATGCGCTGTATCCTATCAAAGACTTTTAAGCAAAGGTGTGTTTCACAAAAACAAACATTACCCGGTAACCAAAAGTTTGGCACCATTATCTTTACCTATACCATGCAGCAAACGCGGAGATTACTCGCACACAACAGATAATTGCACACAATCAAAATGCAGCAAGTATTTAGGACCTCACTACACAAACCGGTGCACTTAGAGACTTCCTTTTAAATGCACTTTATGCTTAGAAGAAGAACATGAAGCTTGGTCTACTAAGTGCAAAAACAAACAAACTAAACCAATAAAAGGTATTCCAAATATTCAAATAAAATGTATAAATAAAAAATCTGCATAAGTTGAGGATAAAATTACTAAATTATCCAGAATTCATTTACATATTACTATTCATGACTACATCATAGACAAATACATTAACAAAATTAATTTACCAAAAAATCCCAACCGACAAGAACTCATCAATAAACTAAAAACTAAAATCATTAAACAAACTGTTTATTGTCATGAATGATTTCACAAACATAAACAAAGTTCCTCCCACTATTCCAATCAACGGAATTGAAGTTACATTGTCCCAATCTAATGGCTAATATAAAATTCACGTATTGCAGCATTATTAGTTTTCCAAAAAAATCTTGCTTGATCAAACATTTTCTTTCCACAAGATACGACTTGTGCAATGTTTGTAGAAACCAAAACTCCCAAACCTATATCATTTCAAAACTAGTCTACAATACAAAATCCATCAAATATCGTCAATCAAAATAACCAAGGAAGCTCAGCAGTAATTGCTCACCCCTCAGTACATATCACCAAAGAAAATTCTCATGTTTTAATAATCCTTTAAATGAGGCTACACTTTAGTATACCATGCATGCAAACTAAACTACAAATATTCTTAGTTTACATCTACTCTCATGCGGATATAGATGATCCATATTTGTTAAAACATCTTTATATGACCACGCTATTATCATTGGAGATTTAAATTCAAATCCTAGAAAACATTGCCACATAAGCCAAATTTTGAAAAACTCTTCATTTTGCAAAATTAAAACATAACCTACATTTATAATGCTTAACAATGTTATATGATATATTCTTGTGTACGTCCTTAATAAAAGACCTAATTTATTCAGTTAATGTCTCTCTCAAACAGCAGTACAATTACTACAATTACTTCCTACATTTACACTGGCTTATACAATAAATCTAAGTAAGTATAATATAAAAAAAGTTAATCAAAATATGATAACCTTTATTAATAATAATCAAGAAACAAACCAAAACAGAAATTTATTATTTCATACGTCATTATCGTCATCTGTTCATAATAATTTACCAAACCAACAAAAGTTGTTTTATAATTATCCTTTGCCACCATTCATTCTTGAGCTCATTAAATTTAAAAAATAGTTATACCAAGACTAAAAATAACAAAAGCAAAACCCTTAAACAACAATACAACAAACTGAATAATGAAATTCACAATCTTATATCAGAATATAGAAACAATAAATATAGACAAGCTGCCAATAACATCAATGACAAACAAGGTAAAAAAAATTATTCTAAAATTAAGAAATTAACAAAATACAATAAATCAAATCAAACATATTATTGTCACAGAAACAAACATAACTTATACCTCATATACAGACATAGCTAATACATTTCAAAAACATTGTATTAGCTCTTTTGCATTTTCAAATAATATACAATTCAAACTGTAAACAATTAGTATAAAAACTTTTTGATTAAAATTATGTATTTCCACACAAAGAACTTATAACTGAATAGGACTTTTTTGAGACATTATATACTGGAAAAAATTCAGCACCAGACAATGACTTAATTAATAGACAAACTTTGAGACAGTTAACATACGACAATCATTTATATATACTAAACATATTTAATTACAGCATCTCACATCATTTTCATCCACTAAAATGAAAATGTGGCATCATAATATGTATACCCAAAAATGATCATATCTATTCTAACTCCAGCAGTTTTCGTCCAATAACTCATCTCCCAGTAATTGGTAAATTATATGAATCACTAATCAATAACAATAATCATTTATATACAACACATAAAATTCCTATCTCTCAATTTGAGTTCCGTAAGAAAAGATCTACTTCACACGCACTTACCATTTACACATCAAACGTCCAAACAACTCACCTTGAAAGCTTGTGCGCCTTGTTTATGGATATAAACATGTCGTTTGACTCTTTTTGGCACCGAGGTCTATTGTATAAACTATTTCTTTTAGATGTCCCTCTATTTATAATATACACTGTTAAAAATTTTCTTAAAAATCGAACTCTTCAAGTTCGCGTTAATAATGTCTTTTTTCAACATTTTATCCCACAACAAAGTGTTCCTCAAGAATTGCCCTTATCGCCAACACTATGTAATATATATTGCTCAGATCTTTACAACTATTTTAATCCTTTAGCATACATTATACAATACGCAGATAATACTGCATTAGTGGCACATTCATACTCACTAAAATCATCATCAATTAACATTCTTCAATCTCTAATAGATCAAGTTTAAACGTGGTTCAATAAATGGCGTTTAATTGCTAACCCAAATAAAGCCAAATTGATGATCCCTTACTATAGATTATCAAATCGTTCACCTATTATTTACATGGGTAATCAAATTATCTCACTTTCTTTTTATTCTTAACTCAACGTCTTGACAGTCGTGTGGTGGCATGATGTATGTCTCATTCTTGTCCTATTTATCATCCAATGCATCTATTACTCTTTTTACGGTTTTGCGCCATCTACTTCGATTTGCTGTTTCGCGGACTGCAGTTTCAATGTTGGTGTAGAGAAGATTTTGAATTGTGTCATTCCATCGGGTCGGATATCTTCTTTTTCTTCGTCTGCAATCTGATTTACCTTGCACAATCAGCTTCTCCATATAATTTCTTCTTGTAATATGCCCAAAGAATTTTAGAATTCGACTATAGACCATGCTGGAAAGTTGTTACTTAAGCTCAATCTTGTTAAGCACCGATATGTTTGTCCGCAAGGTTGTCTATGTTAATTTTAGCATTCTTCTCCAGAACCACATCTCAAATGCATCCACTCGGCGTCGGTCTGCGGTGCAATGTTCACGTCTCCGCTCCGTGTATAAACACAAAGAACACAAGCGTTTGCATCAGTTTAGTTTTGGTATGTTTTGTTATATCACCTAACACAAATGTAAATATTTTGGAATACTAATAAACAATAAGCAAAATTTTAGGTATCACACATTAGCTTTAAAAACTAAAACAATTAGTAGAGCCAAACACTTTAGAGGATTATCATACAAAAATGAAGGCATTGATAGAAAATGTGCTACACACATTTACAAGTCTATATGTTGTTCTATCCTTGATTACTCTTTTATCCTTTACTCTAACCTTAGAAAATCAACTTGCAAATCGTTTATTTTGCAGAAAGATCCTCACTCTGTTCTATTACAAAAATCTGTAAAAGGCATGAGTATTTAAAACAAAAGTTTTAAAATATTAGCCAAGGTCTATTCATACCATGTACAACAAATACATGTCTTAAATTTAACTGATCATCAGGCACGTTTAGTTTTTTGTTGCTGGTTTTTACGCAAGTTAATTTTCATAATGCACATCGTTGGGTGGACGAAAATCTTTATGTTGTAATTGAATGTGAACATCAGACATGCATTTTATTAAACTTTTGGATGGGTATTGTAAGCGACAAGTTTTTAGGTCCTGTTGTTTTATCAAACCGATTAACAAGAGCTGCTTACCTCAACACAATGAATAATCTTATGGATGATATTATTTTGGCTTACAGGCAATAAATGTGGTTCCAGCATAATGGAACTCCAGCTCATTTTTAGAATGCCGTTAGAGAGCATTCAGACCAAACTTTTCCACATAAGTGGGTAGGAAGAAGCAGACCAGTTTTATAGTCAGCAAGATCACCTGATTAAAACCGTTTTGATTTTTTTTTTTTTTTTTTAGAATATTTGATATCATTAGAGTATGCTATTTCTGTAAACAGCCTCGAAGAGCTGCAGTTAAAAATTAATAAAAAGTGCCAAGAAATCCAAGCCAATAAAAGGATTTTAGAAAAAGTACGGATGTCCTTTAGACGTCGTGCCTGTTTGAAAATAAAAAGAGGGCACTTCGAACATCTTCTATAACTCTGTTTTTTGTAAAAATATATAAAAATAAATAATGTTCCATATTTCCGAAACCGTTGATATGACAACCCATGCTTATTAAGACTTTTTTGTTTGTTGTGGTTCGTACTACCACCCCTTTAAATATTTTAAATTCTTTTTTGAACACCCTGTATATATTATTATTATAATTTCTTAAAAATAGCAACATTTTGGTAATAACTGTTAAACAGTTAAAAATTAATAATTCAAAATTATATTTATGAATAGTAATAAATAGTAAAAAGAACAAAAATCCGGGCAAAAACAATTAAAAACTGCAACACTCAGTTCATAAACCCGGATTTTAATCTGGCTATAAGCTTTAAAAAAGTGTTTTTTTTTTATAAAATCTTAAAAATAGAAAACCCAACTTAAAATATTGAAAAAATTTTTAGAAAAAAACAAAATTCGGCCATAAACTCTGAAAATCTTTATAAAATTTCATAAATAGCAAAATTCTATTTATAAAATGTCAACAATACTAAAATCCGGCTATAAACTGTTAAAAATGCAAAACTTTTTTATAAAATAAGAAAAACAGAAAAATCCGGTTGTATAATATCAAAATATTGTTTAAAACTAACCAAATCCGTCTATAAAATGATTAGAAATGTAAAATTTTACTCATGCTATATCAAAAATTGCAAAATACGGTCCTGAACAATCAAAATATTGTTAGAAAGCACTAAAATTTGACAATAAATTGTTAAAAAGTGTAAAAACTTGCAAAAAAATTTAAAAACTGCAAAAATTCTTTATAAAATAACAAATATTGTAAGAAAACATCAAAATCGCTTATAAACTACTACAAAGTTTTTTATAAAATATCAAAAATATTAAAATTTGGGCTTAAAACATCAAAATATTATAAAAATTATAGAAACGTGCAAATAAATATCTATTTATAAAACGTAAAAAAAGCAAAATCTGGCTTATTAAGTATTAAATTATTGTTAGAAAAAGCCAAAATCAAATCATAATCATAAAATGTCAAAACTGACAAAATTTGGCTTTAAAACATTAAAATATTGTCAAAAAACTTTAAAATTTTGTCTCAAAACTGCTAAAAAAAGCAAATTTTGATTCATAAAATGTAAACTTTACTTTATATATACATAATAACTAAATCCAGTCATACAACAATAAAATATTTTCAAGTAGAATAAAAATCCGACTGAAAACAGTTTAAAAATGCAAATTTGTTTTTATAAAATGCCAATGTTTATATTAAACAAAAAAAAAACATTTGGGTATAAAATATTAATATAGTGTTAAAAGAAACCAAAATCTGACCATAAACTGTCAAATAGTCTGTTTATAAAATAGCAAAAACTTTAATAACAATTAGCACCAAAATGTTAAAAAATATTAAAAAAATTAAATCTTAAAAATACAATAAATGCGGTTATAAATGTTAAAACATTGTTAGAAATAGCAATACTTTAGTAACAACTGTTAAAAAATCAAATTTTTATTAAAAAATAAAATAATACTCAATTCTATTTATAAAAAGTCAAAATCAGTAAAATCTGGTCGGTTTAGTTTTAAATTGTCAGAAAGCAACTAAAATTTTGCCATAAACTTATAAAAATTGTAAAAAATTTATTATAATATAGCAAAAATCACTTTTAAAATATCAAAAATACTGTCATAAAGAAACAAAAGAAAAAAGTACAACGAAATTTTAAACAAATTTTAGAAAGCTCTAAAACCAGGTCAAAATTTTAAAAATAGCAAAATTTAGGATAAAGTATTGTTAAAAAACAAAAATCAGGCTTCTGATCACGCACAAAATTTAGTTTTAAAATAGACGTCGAGAAGGCCTTGTATGCTCTACATTGCAGACGTTTGCTTACAGATAGCCAGACGCTTGCCAACAACTAACAAAAAATATTTGACCGATAATTCAAACATTCAAGTGCGCTGAATGCGTTATTAATTGTGCAGTAAATTTTATTCAATCAAACTTTTTTTGAAAATTAAACCTGGAATTATCAGATCTATTTTATAATTTAACCTCTATTATCACTTGTCAAAATGTAGAAGTTTCTTATAACATTATTAATAATATTTTAAATATATCAATGTATTCTGATTTAAATTTCAATTTATGAATAAATACTAAAGCCCATTACAAAAAATCATCATAGAATGTTATTAATTTTATAATTATGTAAATTAATAATTTGTGAACAGTGAGTACAGGACCGTATAATATAGTAACATATAGTAGATAAAGTAATACCATACCGCTATAACCGATACTCGCTAATATCTGCCAAAATCCGATTTGCTTATATTGCAAATATTATCATGTTGATGAAATTGCAAATTAAATTAGATATCAATATCATATAAACACATAGTAAGCAAATTTTAACACAACTTTAAAATAATTTTATTTCATTCATTTGTATATGATTTTTATAACAAATTATATCATTCTGTATAATACATAAGTAATTTAAAAACTAACGCACATTAATTTAATTCGTATTGCTAGAATAGCTGATGCAATCCAGTAAATGTTTTGTTTTATGGAAGTGGTACAAAAAGAAACTTCAGGTAACTGATTTATTTTACAAACAATATAACAAATTGCATTTTGTGTAAATGTTTATGAAATTTGAACCGTAGTTATTTGTAGATAGTTGTAGTAATATGATAAACATGTTTATAGTTTGTAATGTACTAAATGCAAGTTCTCAGAAGCAATATATATCCATTTTCATATTAACTTACATAATGTACCCGTCTCCCGGGAAATGTATAGATTTCACTAACGTTTGCATTGTAGTTTAGAGGATTTAATATATTTTATATGAGAAGAATTTTATTTTAGAAAATACCATAAACTAACTTTATTGTTGTTGGTGACTGAAATATTTCTATAATAATACAACTTAAAAAACTTTATTAATCATTATTTTTTTAACTCATTTAAATACAAATATGGTTTAATTATGTTTTAATTAAAATAACAGTTTTGTTACAAAGAAAATTGTACTTTTTGCAAATATTGAAAGTCTTTAGAAACAGATCAATCTTTGTTTTGTTTGAGAGTCTATATCCAAAACATAATAAAACTTTCATAAAATTACATCGTCTTAAAGTTTATTTTGCAATCAAAATTTGTATATAAAATTCAACAACATCAAATGAAAATTAAAACTTTGAAAAACAATCAAAATTTGTAAACTATTTTACATTATATAGTATTTTATGTATTTTATGTATATTATTGTCTAATTCTATTTGTCTGTGTATATTAGTGATTTAATAGACTTTTATTATAAAAAAAAACATTAATACAAATCAAGGTCATTAGTTTTTCTATTATTATCGATGAAATGATTTAAAATAGTTTAATTACAATATTTTGTATAAATTACATTGTTTGAGTTTGTAACATGTATATTTAACTTGTCACTTAATATCTGAAACGTGCTTATTTTAATTGAAAAAGTTTTATAGCTCTTATAGGAAATTTAAACATAAACATAAATATGTATATAATTCATAATTATTATCGTCTAACAAAAACATAAAATCTTGGAAATAATATTATTACTAAGTACACACATACATTTATTATCGATATTCAGAATTCCACAAACGCAATGAATGATAAACGACTATAAAAATATACGTACTGGTTATTAATAATTATATATTTACAATACAAGTTTTCTTTTACGTCACGATTGCTATTTAGTTTGATTTTATACAAATTTATTTTATTTACATTTTTATTCTTGAACAGACATTATCTATAATAATGACACTAATTAAATTAATTAAAAATTCAGGTTGATATATTTTTTTATTATTGATTTTTTCCTAATTTTATGTTTATTGTTTTAGAGGAAGAAAAGGACGGAGATATGGAATACGGTCCAATTCCTCCATCCAAGTTTGAGGATGTTATTCAACATTTACGGCAATATTTTCCAGATGAGCCATTGAATCAATGTGTTGGTTTATGTGAAACTGGTGTGCCATGTGAGCTTCTGGAGCAGCACGATATGCATACTTTAGAAGAGGGTCTTTCTGTTATGGCATACGATACACAAACTGGAGAGGTACACACATTTTATATAAAGTCAACTTAACTACTATCAAATAACTTTTAGTTTTTCATCTTATACTAATATTGGCAAAAATAATATAGAAGTAGTAAGTAGTCTAAGATTTATTACCAACGACGGCAAGAGATATATTTTTAGGTTGATAACTAACCGAGTAAATAATCAGACTACAAATTATATTTAAAAAATATGTTCAAGACAATTTTGTGTTGTACTTTGTTTAGCGTTGTATTTATATGTAACAACACAACACCAACATAAGCAACGCGTTGTATTATCATTTACTTATATGTAATATGTAAATAACAATTAAATGAAAAGTCACGAGATATATGAATTATATTCTCATTATAAACAGATTTGCACTTAATTTTATTTTTCAAGCAGAAAAACTATTTAAACCAAAAGTCATGTCAACAATTGCTCAAGAAACTTACTTTCCACAAAATTCTTTTATAAATAGTATAGAATATCAGTTTATTAACCAAAAATCAGCGTTTTTTAATGTTTAAAAATAGTCTAATTTAGCAGATTCTGGTTACAACAAAGTTGGCAAAATTGGATATATTCTAGTAACTCTAATAGATCTTTGTAGTTGTTTCTGGTTGGATTAGTTTAAAGTAACACAAGTTCATTGTCTTTTCAAATTATTTATCATTCTTTTCAAAATTATGCAAACTGCTGTACAATTAGGTTTTATTTTTTTATTGTGTATCTGTTGGCATGTTTATCTGTATTCAGAAAGTTTAAAATTTGTGTTTTTTGAAGAATTCAAATTTGTATTTTTTGAAATCTATTCTAACAGGTAGTTTAGATTGTTCATAATTTTTGTTTAATATATCTGCTATCTTTCTAAAATTTGTTAAAAGTAATAAATAAGCTTATTGTAGTTTCTTTGAAAGACAATGATGTTGTTGAAATATATTAACATAATTTTCAAAAGTAATGCAACCAAGACCTTTTTTCTTTACTAGTTTCTAGAAGGTAGCAAATACCTTTTCAGTGCAAAATGCATTACTCAAAATTAAATAATATTTCCGTTGGGTTTTTATTAACCATAGCACTGTAGCAGAACCATGCACTCATTTTTCAATAGGTTTTTCTAAAAGTTTCAGCGTTTTTTAAACGCAAAACAGTAATGCGGCATCATTTTGGATAGCCTTGTTCAAATTGCAAAAATTAATGCAAGGTGTTTCGTTATTCTTTATTGTCATTGCTAAAAAACAGTATTCAATCATAAACGGTTCAATAATATGTAAAACCAACAGATATTCTTTAGCGTACCAACTACAGATTAACAGCCATACTGTAAAATCTTAGGATTCACAAACCAAGAATAACAAATGTGTTACATAAAAAGTAAACACTAAAAATGAGATCAAGTAAAAGATTATTGCATACAGAAATTGTTTGATGTAATAATACCGTCTTGAGAAAAGTGAATAACCAAATATATTCGGACAATATCAAAAAAATGACACTGAAGCCGGAATATATAAGAACGGAAGCCAACGGTCGTCAAACCAATAACTCATTATCAATCATCTGCATAACCAATCTGAAAACATAAGCTAATAATAGCAGGGTACGCCTAATATAAACACTAAAAAATCAGGGCATAGAAGAGAACTGATTTAGTAGACCAGCCAAAAAAAAAGCACAAACATGTTTATTGAACAAAAACTTGCTTCTGAGATTCAATTCCTGACAAGACCATTATACACTATCTATGTGAATCTAAAAGAATGTCTATGCCGTAGATGTTTTTAAGATTAAAAAAACTCCACTACATAAGTTAAACAAGTGCAAGATTTACAATATAAAACACAAGTTTTTTTTTGGAATACACAAATCAACTAATAAAGAGCTTAAAACAAGTTTCTAGCAAAGTTTAATAGACTTCATCAAAGATACAAAGGAGCAAACAACCACCACAAAAAGAAACTCTGTTAGTTGTAAATAAACTTGTATGTGGTAGAATAGAAAAAGTCTATACAAGCACTACACACAATTAAAACCCCAAGTTATAAAAGCAGTTAAAATATTAAAATTAAGCAATGCTGCAGAAATGATAAAAACTTAAATAAATCTATAAAATTGTCACAAATTTTTAATTTAGCATATAAAAAAACAAAACCACAAAATTTAAAATACGGTATAAAAATACCATTATACAATAACTAAAAACAAAAAAAACTTATAGAAGTATAACTCTAATATCAAAACCAAAAAAAATCAATAAATCAGTTTTAAAAATAAAATTACAGAACAAGTAAAAAATCAGCTAAAAGAAAATTAAAACGGTTAAAAAAAACCTAGCAAACACATTAAGGTGTCCGTTATGTCCCAAACCGCAAATATTTTTGAAAAGACTAGTTAAATGTTTTTTTATGGTAAATAACAATTTTGAAATAAAAAACTTATTGGTAACCGTATTTTTGCATGCCTGCAGACAAATTAAACTTCGCATTTAATTAACATGGGGAAATCGTCTTTAAACGCAATTTTTTTTTTTTATTAATTTTAGGTTTTTATATGTATCAACATACCATGGTTTAACAATGGTTTTTCAAAAAGTGATAAGAATTGAAAAAAAAAATTATTGACAAATTATGTATGTATGTGTGTAAGGAATATTCATTCTTATTTATTAGCAGTCATTAGGTAAAAATTTGGGTATTATGATTTTATTTGTATTATAATAATAATAATAATTGTCTTTATTTTTGTAGTTTTACAAAAAAAAGGCAAAGTTTGTAGTTGATTCATTCTTTTTGACGGTCTTCAATAAAAAAAAATATAAATTTTAACTGGCATTACAGACAAATACAAATATACAGGGCTCATTTCATTATGAAAGTACTGCGCATTTTCTATGAAAAATAGATTTATTGATGGTACTGCTACAAACGCTTAAAATTCTTCGAAATACTCTCCCCCTGCATCAATACACTTTCAGAGATGTGTCTGCTACGCCTGGAAGGCTCCCTGAAACTTTTTGACAGAAATGTCTTTTAATAACCTTATAACATGCTTTTTGATGTTTTCCACGGACTCCTAATGCTTTTCTTTCAGCTCTTTTTTCATCGAGACTGTAAGGGAGTTGTGAGACCACCGAGGTTTTGCTTTGGGCCAGGAAGTTGGTAACGATGACGGCCGTTTGACTGAAGACATTGTCATGGTGAAGCTTGACCGTACCTTTGATGTCAGTTCTTACGCGCGCAATCCGGCGTTTTAATCTTTGGAGCACCTTGAAGTAAAAGGTTGAGTTAACAGTTTCTCTTTGCGGTACAAACTCAAAATAGACGATTTCTCAAACGTCAAAAAAGATAATGAGCAACGTTTTGATACAAAACTTGCTCATTCACGCTTTCTTAGAACGGAGAGGGGATGGTTTTGGGTGCCACGTGCTGCTCTGTCTTTTTGGTTCTGAGTCGTAGTCAAACATCCAGGATTTGTCTCTGGTTACGACAAAAAATTCTTGACAGCACAAAATTTTGCCGTGTTACAAAGTCAGAAAACACACTTCATGCGGAGACACGTTTTTCCGTTCAGAACAGTTGGAGCAAGATGGCGACTGGCTGAGTTGAAAGAGCAGATCGTCTACCACATTTTCCGTCTGGTTTTACCGAGTCGGGATGGATAGTCGCGTCACAATAAAATCATGCGCATTACTTTCATAATGAACGCTGTATACAGTAAAACACAAATACTGTAGCCGGTACTAGACGTTTCCGCGCATCTTTAAAGAAAAAAACCAAAAACCAGAATAAAGGATGCATAATGCGAGAAAAGAAAACAATACACTCGGAGACACAAACTGCTATGCAATATAAATATATTTACTGCCGGGTAGCGCCGGCTTCGCATGTACACAATTAAATGTTATTGTCATGCTGGTTCATGCTTTTGCATGAGAATGTATCTACGTTACTATTGGTGTCGCTTAACGCTCTTATCCCAATTTTTTTTATCTCAAGAGTGACCGGCCACAGTATTTGAGTTTTACTGTATTCATTATCAGTATTATCCTCTTTGCAAAAGAATAGTCATTGTGGTTAACTTGCTTGTTGTTTTGTTTACAATAGCTTGCTACCTTTCCCTGTTCCTTGACTCTCTTGCTGCTTATGTAGCCATTTAGTTTGTTGTTATCTAAAGTTGATCCCTCTTTTTGACAATCGTTTTCTTGATCTCTTTTTTTCTCCATCTATTATTAGTTTTTTGCAGTTTCTTTGTGTAATGTGTTTTAAATATTTAAGGATTCAAAAAAAGATTATTTTTAAAACTTCCTGGAGTTTGTTTGTTTGTTGGATACATTGGTTTTTTTGGTTGTCCAAGGTACCCACAGCATTATTTGCCAACACCACAATTCCAATGCTTCTTTCTTTAGCCTGTCTACTGCCTTTAGTGTCTATGATTGGGTCCCAAATAGTAGTATAGTAATGACTAACGTTTTTATTATTTTTTGCTAATTGTTTAACATTAGATCGAGATCTAGTCATTTCATATCTTTTATTGATTTCTTTAGTACATGCACCTATGTTTGTAACAAGTGCCCTTAAATATATGTATTGGCTAACAACTTCATATTCTTTTATGTGTGTTATGTTGGGTCTGTTATTGTTAGCTCGGTGAACAATTATGATTTTTGTTTTATTGATGTTTGATTTTTAAGCCAAAGATTTTGCTTTTTTCAGCTATTAGTGCTAGTAAGACAGAGTCATCTGCATACCAAAAATTATGAATGGAAACTTCTTATGACTAAACCAGTTTTCTAGAACTCGTCTCATTATATACTCTGTGTAGATATTTAAGAGCATTGGTGATAGTATGCATCTTTAGCATGTTTTTTTTTATTGTTATGGGAATTAGATTAGTATTTGTCAATTTTAACTACTGCCTTGCTGTGGTTATATAAATATTAAATTAGTAAACTTTAATAATAAAGGACTTCTGTGTTACGTAATTTATGCCATAGTTTCTTTCATTATATACTATCAAAGTCTTTATTGTAGTCCACAAAATACATTTGCTTATTTTCCGGGCATTTTCTATTCTTCTTCTTCTTTCCATGCCTTATCCGTTGCGAATATTGACGATCATCATGGCTATCTTCACTTTATCCACGGCTCCTCGGAACAGTTGTATTGAGATCACTCCAAACCACTGGCGCAGATTTTTAAGCCAGGATATTCTTCTCCTCCCCGGACCTCTCTTTCCCAGCACCTTTCCTTCCAGAATAAGTTGGAGTATTCTGTACCTTTCCTTGTGCCTCATAACATGCCCAAGGTATTCTAGTTTTCTAACTTTTACTGTAGTCATTATTTCTCGATCCTTCCCCACTCGCCAAAGAATCTCCTCGTTAGTAGCATGATCTATCCACGTTACCTTCAGTATACGTCTGTAGGTCCACAACTCAAACGCTTCTAGCCTGCTTTCAAAATCCTTGGTAAGAGTCCAGGATTCTGCGCCATACAGAAGAGTGGAAAATTCGTAGCATCGTAGGATTCTGATTTTAAGTTGTAGAGTCAGGTCTGGACTGGTGAATATTTTTTTCATTTGTATGAATGCAGCTCTTGCTCTCTCAATTCTGCATTTTATTTCCACAAAATGGTCCCACTGTTGGTTTATGCAGGTACCTAGGTATGGATATTTATCTACCTGTTCGATAGGCGTATTGTCAAGAAACAGGTTCACCGGTGGCGGGTTATTTTTGCTCACTACCATATGTTTGGACTTTTTTATATTTAAACAGATTCCGTATTTATCACTAGTGGATTTGATCTTTTCCATCATAATTTGAAGTCCTTCAGCACTGCTGCTCATTATGACGGAGTCGTCTGCATATCTGATGTTATTGAGTAGTTCACCGTTGACTATGATTCCCTCCTCTACACTATCCAGTGCTTCTTTGAAGATTTGCTCTGAGTATATATTAAATAGAATAGGCGAGAGCACACACCCCTGCCGCACCCCTCTACATATTTTTATTTTTTTTAGTTTTGTGGTCTCCTACTCGAACTTCTGCTGTTTGTTGCCAATATAGATTTGCTATGATACGGATATTTTTGTCGTCGGCTCCCGTCTTCCTAAGTATACTGATCAGCTCTTCATGTTTCACCCTATCATCAAATGCTTTGCTAAAGTCTATAAAACATAGATATACATCGCAATTGATGTCTCTACATCGCTGAATTAGAACGTTTAATGCAAAAAGTGCTTCCCTGGTACCTACGGCATTGCAAAATCCGAACTGCGTTTCCTTGATGTTTGCTTCACATTGTTGGTATATTCTAGCGTGTATGATTTTTAGAAATATCTTTAGTGTATGACTTATTATACTAATAGTCCGATATTCTTCACATTTTTTTGATGTTGGTTTTTTAGGAATAGTGACAAATGTTGAGTGGAGCCAATCCGTGGGTATTTCTCCCGTATCATACACCATATTATACAGGCGGGTAAGAATGTTTATTCCTTCTTCACTAAATAATTTTAGTATCTCTGCTGGTATTTTATCTGGACCTACAGCCTTTCCATTTTTCGCTGTGTCTATTGCTTTCTGGACCTCTTCCTTCGTAATATGAGGCCCGATATCCGTGTTATTCATGCCATGATGTTCTGGGCGATCGATCATTTTCTATTATCTGTCTTAAATTAAAGATCTGTTTGTAACTGCTTTGCTCTTTTACAAATCTTGCTTGTAGGGTGGTATTTGCCACGAGAGATATGGTTAAATCTTTTGTTGATTATTTTGAAAATAATCTTACTAGCATGTAAAATATATGCTATTAGGCAATAGTTTTCGCATTTTATTATTGATCTTTTTTTATGCAAAGATCCTGTATTCCATATTTTTTGACATGCCGGGATGTTGACTGGTCCTGCAGATTTTAAAAGTTTTTTATAGCGTTTCTTAAGTATTGTTGGTTGTTAGGATAATCTGGTTGTTTGTTATTGTCTTTCTTTTCATCATCATCAAATAATGTCTTCATACTTCTACTATTTTGTCTATGTTTGTAATTTTCTCTCCGTTAGTGTTTTCGATACTTCATGATTGCGGTATAAGTTGTTTACTTATTTTGTTAACTAGTTTGTATAGATCCTTAGTGTTATTGTGTTTAACATGTGTTTGCGTTTTAATGCATATTCTCAGGAAGTATATGCATCTAAAATGATAACTTGTCGCACCTAAAGAACACAAATTTGCATCAAAATATAGAAACACCATCAATATAATGTTGAAATAGGTTATTATTTTATCATATTATAAACTTGCAAAAAAATTACTACAGATACATTCAAACAAGTAAGACAAGCGGCAAGTTTCAAAATAAAAGGTTTGGTCAGATGTGCTCGTTTTATTAGAGAAGACGTTTATTAAAATTAAAATAATAAATGTAAATTTAAAGTAAATATATTGGCCGCTAAAAGTAAAAAAAAACGCAAAGACCCTGTAGGTTGTTTTTTATAAAAATTTCAGATAATACGTAAATTATTCAAACTAAAAAATGTTAATAAAATATCATGATAAGTTTTTCCAATTATTTTAGTAATAAGCACTCAGAAACTCGCTTAGGCATGTTAAAAATCAAATTATCGATCTTAGCATGAAGAATTAAATCCCAAGTTTTCTGAATGCGCATTCGAATACAAAATAATGCGAATAGGAGTGGCTAAAAATAGCCCAGTCTTCTTCCAATTGTATCCCACACGTGTTCAATAAGTAGAAAAAAAGAAATAAATCAACATTTACTAATTTCAAAAATTCCATAGTAACCCTAGCCGTATGCAGCTTTGTATTATCCTGTTGAAAAACAAGGATTTCCAATCTTCTCAAATAAGCCATTAACTAATGTTATTTCTAAAATTGTGTTAATATAACATTTTGTGTTTAATGTTCCAAGAATAAACACTAGAAGGAATTAAGTTCCATAAGCAATTGCTTCCCATACCACCACTCCGTGTGTTAGTCTTTCATTTCACCATTCCAGACGGTTCCTCTTATGGTGAGTTAAAAGCAAACAATAAAACGGCGTTACGTCTTAAGACCAAATGTTTAAATTCTCCGGTAAACTAACCAAACAAAGATTCCTTAATTAGTTAAGCCTTTCTAGACATCTCCAAAAAACTAATATTCACGTTTTGTAATGTTTTTAGAGCACCTTAGTTGTAATCTCCGCCATTGTTCCTCTATCCATCTACTCCCTCCAACATCGAGCTTAACTGACAAACCTCCTTCTTTTAGCCAAATTACTCTACCACGTTCAAAATTGCTTAAATGTTAAAAACTGATATTCACCATAAAATTGTAATATCACTCCATAGTTAATCTAAAAAAATAACATTATTTTTTTTTATTTTTCTTTAAAAAAACTTTTTAATTTTGTCGTTAAAATTTTTCATTCAAATTAATCATTTTTTAAGTATAAATAATTTAACATATTATTTAAAATTTTAATAAAAAATAAGCTACAGGTTCTTGGTGTTCTTTTACAAACAAAAGAAAAATAAACAAAAACAAGTTTAACATGTTAGTTAAGTATTTGACTGAAACCAATTGACCTAAAATAAAATATGCAAAAAAAAACTAATCACTATCCAGTATAAATAAACTAAACAGTAATACTTAGTTTATCATAAAACTAATTAAAAAAAAAATAATAATGGCTTATCTAAATGAAAATATTGTTAATGTTTTTTTTAAAAACAACCTTTTTTTGTTCTGTAGTTTGTTGAAAAAAGAGTGTGTGTAAAACTCATCGTATCCCCAAACAAATAAATAGTGGAGTAAGAGCTAAGATAAAATAAGATTACAAAATAGTTTGAAACCAGCAATGTTTTAAAAAACCAAAAACCAAAGTAGAACGAATACAAATTTATTCAGTATTCAGTTGACTACTGACGTGCCAAACTACTACTAATCAACAAATAAAACTGTTGCGATGACTTTCACAAAATACTAATAATAATAATAATAATAATAATAATAATAATAATAATAATAATAATTTATTAGTGCCAACTACAAAAAGTATTACACAAGTCTTCTCACTTGGTTTGAATTAACAAATGGAATATACAATAAAAATATTTAAGTAAGAAAAATATGTTACAAAAATAAAAGTACAATAAAAATATAAAAAATACAGTAAAGATCCAATACAAAGTAAGACAAAACAAATAAATTTAATTAAAAGTACTGCCAACAAAATCATCAATTGAATAAAAAGCCCCTTTTATTAGTCTTTCATATAGTTCAAGAAAGCTTTCTTAGGAAGATTTCTAACTTGAATTAAGTTGTAAAATTTAATGCAGTGGTAATTAGATCCCATTTGTGATTTTGACAATCTTAGCTGGTTTAGATAAATATCAACTTAATATCTAGTGTTATGAGAATGATTGTTTTCATAAAGTTAGAACTTATTGAGGTTGCTTCGCATATATTTTATACATTCATATATATACAAATACGGAAATGTCATTAACTTTAATACACGAAATTGATTCAAACAATCATCCCTATAACCAAGGCCTGATATTACCCTAATGGCTCTTCTTTGTAGAGAGAACATCCTGTTACGAATTGAAAAATGTCCCCATATCAATAAGCCGTACGTTAGATGTGATTGACAGAGAGCAATGTAGGCCGTTTTTAAACAAAGATAGAAACATTACCGCTAAAATTTCTTAATAAGAAAATATTGCTGCATAACTTTTTTGCTAGTGCATCTCCATGCATTGACCATTTCTGATCTGAATCAATATGCAGACCTAAAAACTTTGTATTGTTACTAGTTTCCTGATGATTTCGTAACGAAAACGTAAGAGTGATGGATTTCTGAGGGTTTACAGTTAAAAAATTACTGCAAAACCATCTCTTTGCTGTAGCAATAGCTGCATTATGTCCATTTTTAGCTATATTAATGTCTTTATGCTTAAATGAGATGGTATGGTATGGTATGGTCATCCGCAAAAAGAACAACATGTTCATCTTTAAAAAGTTGAGGAACATCGTTCATATAGATAAGAAACAGCATTGGACCCAGTACTGAACCTTGTGATACACCAGTAGTTAAAAAACCAAATTCCGAATGTGTTTCATTGTGGTAAACACGCTGTTTCTATTATGCAAATAAGACGACAACAAACGACAGCTTTCTGGTTTAATATTATACATATACAGCTTACGTAGTAAAATCTCGTAATCAACACAATCAAATGCCTTGGTCAAATCGATAAAAGAGGTTACTGAATATTCACCATTTTCAAAACAATCAATTGTGTTGATCACAAAGTTTAGTACAGCTTGTGTTGTAGACATTCCTTTTCAAAATCCAAACTGTCTATCAGAAAATAATTGTTCTGATTCAAAAAAATCAACTAATTGATTCTTTAATAAAGTCTCGAAAATTTTAGAAACGATTGGTAGCAGGCTGATAGGTCTATAATTTGAAGGGTCATTAATGTCGTCCTTTTTGTAAATAGGTTTTACATCAGCTAGTTTTAAAGCGTCGGGAAACGTTTGACTATTAATACATTCATTGAACAGTTTAGTAAGTGGAACTATTAAAAAATGTGACACTTGCTGTATCATAACAGCAGTGATACTATAACAATCAAAACACTTACTTTTTTTCAAAAGTTTGATTGTGTCTCTCATTTCAATAAAAGTTGATTCACGAAAATTAAAATAGTTTGGTACATTTACATTGTTAACTTCACTACACATTAAAATAATAAGATCCACATCAGATTTAGATAGAGATCCTATTAAAGTAGACGGTATATTTAAAAAGAAATTATTAAAATCATTAGCGCTAATATCACAGGTTGTATCACAGTTTTTATTAATTGGATTGATGATTCTCCACATAGCTTTTTGAGAGTTGCAATGACTACTTACATACTTATTGTTAGCATTAAGCCGAGCATTTTTGATGGCTAAATTATATTTTGTTCTGTATGTTTTTTTAATTTGTTTTAACTAAGGATCATTTGATCTAAGACAAACTTCGTTCATAAATTTTAAGTTTTCACGCATTTCCTTTAACTCTTCATTAAACCAAATTATTTTATTTTGTTTACAGCCATTGCTTGGTTGCAGTTCTTTATGTGACTAGACTAGACTCAGTTCTTTATGTGGAAAAACATTTACAGCGTTGCTTGATAAGATTTTCAAAAACAAATCCACTTTTACACTACAATTTAGGTTTTCATTATCAAGAAATTGCTAATTAATATTTTCAATCAAAGAAAAGAATTTGATTTTTCCACATTGAGTTAAAGGTCGACATAGTCGTGGCTTAACTTGATTATTAGTACTATGTTTAAACGATAATTCAACTTCAATATGGTCGGAAAAACCAGTATCAATAGTATGCATAGATACTAGACTAGACTCTGGTGAACGTTTGTAAAAATATTATCAATACTATTATCTAACCTGGTAGGACGGTTAAAATTACTTATTAAGCTATACCCACTAAGAAAGTCAATAAGCCTGGGCCTATTAGGATCACTGCCATTAAATAAAACATTAAAATCACCTGTCAGAAATACCCTATTGTAAACAAAGTTGATTTTGTTGAATGCACAGTACAAGACATTTAAAAACATATTAAAATATCTTGATAGAGAACGATAGACAGATACAACAACGCATTTCATATTAATTAATTCTATGGCAGAAATTTCGCAATCTTTTTCTTTAGATAAATTATTTATGTCCATAGACATACAGTTAATATGTGGCTTAGCAAGTATCATAACACCAACACGCTTATAACTAACTCGTGAAAATTGCGAAACTACTGCTAGATCATTTAATTTTACTTGCAGAGCTTCATTGCTAGAAAGCGAATGTTCGCATAAACATAAAAATGAATATTTATTCATGCGCTCTAATAAAAATGATTCCATTTGATGAATTTTATTACGCAAGCATTGTATGTTTAAATGCAAGATACATACTATTTGTTTGCTATGGTCCTGCGAGTCCGTAAGAAAAAACGATCTAAGGACGCTCTTTTAGGCCACAATCCTGGATCTTCTATATCTTTAAGTTGTTCAAACGGAACGGAAACCTTGAATGACGAATAATTGGATGGATGTTTTGATGCCAGCTTCTGACATAACACCAATTTAAAATTGTTCTGTTTTAAATGCGTTTTGACTATTTCTTCAGTTGTAGTAGAAACCCGTTATAAACATTACAACCAATATATGTAACAGCAAAATTAAAAACAGTTTTCAGACGTGCAAATTTGTAAGCAAGAACTTTTAGTTTTACAATGATTTTCTAAAACTAGTTTAGTATTATTAGTTTTAAAATCATTAGATACTGTTCTTGTGTTTAAAAACTATTAAACTATGAAAACATTTGCCATTTTTCTTACTCAAACATCAAGTCATTATAAAAACTATAGTATTTTTTTCTGATTATTGCACAGTTTAAAATAATTGAGGTTAGGGTATTTTAATAAAAATTTTATACTTTATTGTGCTGATTTTATTTTTATATATTAAGACCGGTTTCGGCGGTTTAAATTCGGCATCATCAGTTTTTTCTTTTCTTTTCACAGGTGTTGTTGTGTGTTGCGGGTGGTGTGAATTTGTTTTTGAAATTCAAAAAAAAACTCTCAGTGTGTTGTCATACATTTTTTAAAGTTTTTTAATTTTTATAAAAAAGTATTCTAAATCCTGTTTTCTATTATTTCAATAATCAGCTATAAAATATTTTATAATCCTTACAACAGTTTTTAATATTTTCCAAACTATTTTAACAAAAAATCGGTATTTTGTTAAATGTTTTGTGGCAATGAAAACTTATATAAATAAGCAATTTAATACCTTTTTTAAACTACAAAAAAACTTTGTTATAAGTTTTGTGTTAACAGATGCTGTTAAGTCATAAAAATTTAATTTAAAATTAGTACTTAAATGGTTTATATGAACTCTGCACTAATTATTTGAGTAAAATGCAAAAAACTGCCAAAGAGTATTTTGTTACAAGACTTCTTGTTGAAAATGTTGTTAAGTCATAAAAACTCATTTTTGGGCAATAAGTTTAATACCAAAAAATGTGCAATTTAATAAATATTTGCGTGGTTATAATAGCTTACATATTTCCAGTAGTTAGTAGTAAGCTAGTATTTGGTAACATGTTTTGTATTTGGAGATGTCGATAAATCCTAAAAAAATCTTTTTTGATAATAAGTTTAATGCCTAGAAATGCGCAATTTAATCAAATTTTGTAACCAAAACAGATGATTTTTGAAAAAAATAAGCAAAAAATATTTTACATAGACTCGGTACTAAGTTTTTGAGTAAAATGCAAAAACTGTCAAAAAGTTAGTGTATAAAGATGTTGTTAAATCATATTTTTTTTTAATTTTGAGCAACAAGTTTAGTTACATAGTTAAGATGGTTCATACAAGTTCAGTACTAATTTTTCGAAAAAATGTAATAAAACTGTCAAGAAAACAGTATTTATTCAATTTTCTGTTTAGAGATATTAATTTATAAAAAATATTTTTAGCAATGAGTTTAGTACGCATAGATACACAATTTAATTAAAAAAATACATGGTTATAATGGTTTTCAAAGACTTATTACTAACTTGCAATGCAAAAAAAAAACTGTAAGAAAGTAGGTTTTTGTAATAAATTTTGTATTTGGATATGTTGATTTATACAGCTCATTTTTGTGACTAAAGATGTGCAATTTAATGCAATTTCCGGCTCTGCATAAGATACAAGTTAAGCCGCATGAACATAAAAAAATTAAATTTAGACATTTGTATTACACAAGGCGCCGTCACATTTGTGATTCACAATCCATGTAAACGTTTGTTAGAGTATTTCACAAACCGCTAACAAAACATTTACCAAGTTTGTGGCAATATCAAATATAGAACATACAAATCATACCGGGGTTTATATTATGTCTCCCGTGTATCATATCCAATTTTTAAATTTATTCTTTAACAACTGACTCATGACTTTTTGCATTCAACTGCATTTTTACGACTAAACATTAACGTGCGACGCGTGTTGATTCATAGCTCACGTTTAGCACAACTCATAACAAGCTGACTAAATTATTTTGATCAAAAAAAAATTGTAAATTTACAAACTTTACTATTACAGAATTAAGGAATCTACAAAAAAAATTATTGGTTTAATTCTAATCATTTTCATTGTCTGATAAAGAAAAATCCAAAGTAATTATCAACTAATGATATTATATAATAATATTAACGTCATTCATCTAGCTAGTAAACTGTTTTTAAAGAATAAACATGCATATTTTAAAAATAACTATTCAGAGTAATATAAATAACAAGAAAATAAATTCAGTATTTCCCTTTATCTTTGCCCATATGGGATTTAATTAAACATAAAATATATTTCGTCATCGATTTCATGTTAGATACATTGCCTTCTAGAAATACATCATTACTCATTTTCAAGCGAAAATGTTCATCCTACATTTTATAACATGATAATATAACCATTACTTATTTTTATATCAAAACTCAATCTATTTCATGACCTTTAATTTATTTTAAATCTTAATATATTCTCTCCATATAATATAATTTTACGAAGGCTTAAAATATCTCTCGAACATCAACGTTCCAATTTAAAGCAATGAAATTTCATTGATTAAAACATCTCCATTTTAAAGCCAATGAAATCAAACGAGTTTCCGTATTTAACAACTCCTTAATTTTCGTCATTTAAATATTTTAATTAAACGGATCCAATTATTTCGCAAATAAAAATATAGGTCAACGAATCTTTTTGTTTATTTTATTTTATCTCACGCGGTATTTTCTATAAGCCGATTGTGTATTTAATGAGGTTCGTGTTTTCCGGGAAGCGTAGAACTGGAATTAAGCCCGTTTGTACCAGCGCGAAATTGGAATTCTTATCCCAGTTTAATGAAGCACATTTTTCAGATAGCTGGAGTGATGTTGAACGGCATTTCAAAACCAGGCGACAATGAGAAGGGATTAGAAGAGTCGAATTCTATTGATAATTTGCAATATAAACGCATCTTTGGTTTGTTGTATCAAACTAATGTGGAGATTGATTTGTTTGCCAAGTATAACATTGATAAAATATTTGAGTTGAGGATAGCTTCAGTAAATCCCAAATTCAGAGGTAAAGGTGTTGCAAAGGAACTATTTACAAGAAGTATGCTGTTGGCTGAGGAATGTGGATTAAAGGTATTTAAATTTATTTATATTATTAAGTATTATATATGTTTTAGTGTTAATGTTTAAACTATTTATGTTTTATAATATTTTGATGCTAAAAATGGCTTACATTCGTACATGTAATATTTGCAATTAATCACTTGAGTTAATTTAATATATTAATTATTAAGCACTTAAATGTTTATGTGTTCAAGTTATTTCTTTCAAATAATAAAGAAAATTTGCAAGTCTAAAGTTGAGTATTAAACAATAATTTATTTTGGAATTCCAAAATTTGAATCATAATTCTCAGATGTAGTAGTTTTAATTTCTGGCGTCGGTAATTAGCCTTGTAGCAAAATCTGACTAAACAAACCATTAAAAAAATCAAACAATAATTAATTTAAAAAAAATATTTTTTTGTTTATTTATTAAGTATAAGTAGAAAGTACAAGACTAATTACTTGGTGTACAATACAAAAAAATATATGCATTTATAGTTAGACCTAGAAGTTTTACAGCATATTATTAGATATTGCAGCAATTTTGTTCTAAATACGTTGATTGAATACTAAGATTGTTCAACAATGTGTTACTTATTCTAAGGCATGTGCCATAACTTTTAGCCAACTGGCGTAAACTTCCAATCATCGACTCTTTTTGCACTTCTACTAAGTTTGATTAGACTTTATTTCTGTAATGTCACGTAAATAAAAAGCGTTAATTAATGTTAAACACTTTCAATGTTTATCTATATTAAAATAGTTCTTTACAATGCTCTTCTCTTCTTGTTACGTCATACGAAATGCATACCAAAACGTGTTTTCCGCACGTATCTTGTATTTATAGAATCATGGTTGCTCGGTATGTTAAAATTGCATCTAAAAACGCAACGTGTTTGCACCTAACTTTTGCTTTTCAAATAATATGCTTAACTGCGCTATTACAAGCAAACAACGCAGTATGTCCGTTTAATAATCCATTGTAAACTAAACGGTAATCTGGGTAAATGGATACTTTTATTCCCATTCCCATTTGCCTGCAAGTTCTCAGCCCCACCTCAAATCTTTTTGTCGCAATTGCCGGATTTGTAGTTTTGTTTTAATTTTCTACCTTTTTTTAACTTGTTGACAGACTAATAAAATACAGTAATAAACAATAAAAGAAAAGATTGAAAAAATCAACTAACGTTTACGCAAATAATTCAGAAACTATCAAATTTTTTGCAAACAACAAAAATGACAGAAATGACATAAATAACAATAATAGTCATGAAGAACAAAATGAGTATAAATTCCAAAACAAACAAAATATTTAAGACTTTTTTTGACACACAAAAAAATTCTTAGTTGACTTACTTGTTTTTAGAGATTTAAAACCAATTTTGGAAACTTTTCATGATATAAATATTTTTGCAACTTTAGAAAAGTTTACAACTATATAAACGTTTATCAGACTAAACTTAAATCAGAGTTTTTTTTTTAAAGATTTGATACCAATTTTGAAGACTATGGAGTATTTTATAAACATTTTTGCAATTTTTAAACTGTTGTAGCTATTTTGATCTTTAGAAACTTCTATCAGACTAAATTTAAATTCTCTAAATTTGTTTTAAAAGGTTTGTTACCAATTTTAGAGATTATAGAGCGTGTAAGATTTTTTTAGAAAAATTTACAACTATCTTGATCTTTAAAATCTTCTATCAAAGATTTAAAACTAATGTTCAAAACTTTAAAGTTTATTATAGACGCTAAAGTTGCAAACTTTAGAAAAGTTTACAAATATATATAAAAACATTTATCAAACTAAATTTTAATTCTCCAAATTAATTTAAGACATTAGAAATTTGTTTTTAGAGGTTTGATACTAATTTTGAAGGTTATGAAGATTGTTGTAGATATTTTAGCAATTTTATAAAAATTTACAACTGTCCAGATTTTTAGAAACTTTGTTTAGAAGGTTTTTCCAAATTTAAAAAAATTTATAGCTATATTGATTACTGGAATTTAATCAAACTAACTTTGATTTTTGTAAATTGGTTCACAATTCAATTAATTCTAGATCTGTTCTAATGCTTTTTATTTTGCCATTAATCTTTGGAGTTTTGTGTTCTTTTGGGATTCTTGTTTTGTTATTGCATTTTTTTCAAAAACTTTGGGATAAGGTGTTTTAGTGATTTTTGGAGTTTTTTTTTAGAGATATTAGCATTTTTTGAAACTTAGACTAATTCTAGATTTAGAAAAAAAATTTCTTTGAATTATCTGCATTACGTTTGCAGTTATTGAATATTTTTTTGATTTTAGATTGAGTTGGAAAATTTTGACAATATTAAATGTTTTTGTTCATTTTATAGTTTCTGCGATTTCTGGAATTCTTTTTAGAGATTTTCTTTAACATAAAATTTTTATTGTAATTTTGGCTTTAAAAAGAAATGGTTTAGTGACATGGTGTTTTAAAGTAGTTTCTAAACTTTTTCGGTAATTTTTTTTGTAAGTTATATTTTTTTTAAGATTTTTCTGCAAGATTGTGTGGTCTATTTGAATCTGTAGGAATTTCTGGAGCATCACAATTATTTCCAAAAAAAAAAATATAATAAATTCTAATTACTTTTCTTAGTTTTTGTCTCTAGTAAGTGAAATTTGAACACAATTTTTGTGTAAACTGCTAGACTTTGGTATGTTTTTCAATTATTATTTCTGTATGCTATAAGTTTTGAGTTTTTGGGTTTTTAGATTTGCTAACAATTTTTTTTTTATTCATAAAGAGAATTTAAGTTTTTTCAGACTTACTGTGCGAGTTATTGGATCTTTAAAGTTTTCTAAAAAAACTTTGATTTTTGTTTATTTTAAAAAAAAATTAAGAAGATTTTTCTAAGGATTATCTTAAAGAGTTTTTGAAAACCTGCAATAAGTGTCTTTGGATTCTTGCAACAAGTTTTTGAATTTTATTATAAATATTTGAAGAAGAGTCTTTGAATTTTTGGCAAAAAGTTTTAGGATTCTTGCAAGTTTTTTTTATTGATATGTGTTTTTAGATTCATTTTGCTTATTTTTTATGCAAAGAGTTGTTGGAGGAGTTTTATAAATTTTTGAACTATTTAACTTATTTGGATTTTTTTTATTACAAAAAGACTTTGTATTTTGTAAAATCCAAAAACCCTTCCTTTGGTTTTTTGATTTTTGAAAGGAATGTTAAGTCTTTAAGTTTTTAGATTTTTTTTATTAATTATGATTCTTGCAAGTAATTTTTGTTTTTAGAGTTTGCGGATACTTACAAGTTGTTTTTAATTTTTTGCAAAGAAGTTTCTAAATTTATTTGAAAAACTTAAAATATTTAATTCGTTATGAGTCTTTAGAATTTTCACGCATTCTTTTCTTTTTTTAAACAACCGTATGTTTGTTGTTGTTCGGGCCAATCCGGTCCAAATTTCAAACAAGTTCTTAAAATCTATACAAAAAATTAAGTAAAAATAAATTCACTTATCAAACATTTAATACTAGGTTACAATAATTTATTTTACTGGTAAAATCTTCGTAAGCGTTTTTAAACTAATTTGTTCAGCTTAAAAATTGTATTAACTTGCAACATTCATTGAGATATCTTAAATCTCTTACAGTCAAAGTCTTTTAAGAGTAGCTAAGATTTGTAAAGATTTTTTAAAAGGTAGACCATCTAACTTTTGGAATTTGAATCGGCTATAAATAAAAAACTAATGAATTTTATTTTTTAATTATAAATTTATTAGAAAAATTTGACATTTTTATTTTAGAATGTAACACAACATCATTGAAATGACTGGCACGGCTAGCTTGATAGTAACCAAACTGATTAATCTAATTTTTTAGTACATTTTCGCATAAATAGCAACTTTGATTTTGTGTTTCAAAGCATAAATTGTCTCTTAAGGTCTCCCCACAAAAAAAATTGACATTAGCATTTTGGCTGATTATTCGATTTCCAAAAAAAGTGCGCAAAATATCGATGATTACGTTGGCTGTATGGCAAGTGGCGTCGTCCTGTTAAAACTTAATGTCATCCATTTTATACTCTTTAATTTTTAGAAACAAAAACTCGTTCAGCATGGCACAGTAACGTTTGCCCAATAATGCCACCGGACCAAAAACCACACCAAACGGTTACTCGTCATGGATGCATAGGCTGTTCAATAGTCATGTGTGGATTCTCTAAGCCCAAAACGCAACAATTTTGCTTATTGACATAGCCTTTGAGATGAAAATGAACTTAATTGAAAAACACGGTTTTTCAATAAAAATGCTCATCTTGGGCCAAACGATCTTTAGCCCATTGGGTTTAATATATTCTTTATTTTAATAAGAATCTTACAAGTAGAGATCTACACATCTAGCCTTGATTAGCGCCCTCTTCTTAACTTTCTCTATTCTCTCTACCTATAATATTGCCAACCTATATTATTCTTATGACTTATGTCTACAGTATTGCCAACAATATTTGTTGATTGTTTTATCCACTAACAATCCAGTTTTGTAAACTCGCTTTACAAATTGGTTCACAAACTGCGTTGAATGCACTTCTTTTTTATCAAATTTGTTTCGTAAATTTCTTACCGTTTGAGTAGAAGACTCACCACTTTGGAAGTAAGTTTTCATTATTTCCCAACTTTGTTCAAGTGTAAAGCCTCCCATTTTGTAAGTGACATTTTTTACCACTTAAATTAGTTGCACAAAAATGCAAGGTCAAAACAGTACTGTAGTAGACATATGCAAAGAAAAATTGCAATTTTAACTTGCTATTGAAAGATTTTAATGACAACAATACTCTTATAGAAATGTCGGGTTTTTAAAATATTTAATATTTACGGAAATAGTTGGGTTAGAAACTCATTTGAAGTAAATAAATTACAAAAAAAATTGCCAAAATGCAAACAATATTAAAAAAAAAAAATTACTAAAATAAGTCTCACAAACAGTGGCGTAGATATCTGTTAGCAACAGTTTGCAATGCTGAAAGAGCTTCAAGCAAACAGGGCAGGGCGTTCTTCACGTTTATTTCAAAATCTGGGAACTTTGCTACTTTTGACATTTTGTGAATAAAATTATTGCCAAATTTTTGTTTTTTTGACAATATTTTTTTATATTTTACATCTATGTTTCATTTTTTCAAGATTTCACAAAGATTTTTACACTTTTTAAGAGTTTGTGGTATTTTCTGACAATTATTTAAAATTTTAATGTAAGATTTTGCACTTTTTAAAAGTTTTTGGCCAGATTTTACTACTTTTGACTTTTTATAAACAAAATATTGCACTTTTTGACAAATTATAGATTTTCCTATTTCAGTATTTTGATATTTTATTGCCGGATTTTACTATTTAGGCAATTTCATTTCAAACAGACCAGAGCAGGGAAGAAATTTGTTTTAGTATTTTTTTTCAATTTTTATAATTTAGTAGTCTAAAGGCATTTTTAAGATTTTTTTTAACCGGCAAAGTTGACATATTTTTATGTAAATTAGTAGTAAAGTATAAATTTGTTTTGTGTGTTTGGGTTTTAGGGGTCTAAAACTAAATTCATTGGAGCAAAAAACAATATTTACTTCTCTTAAAACACTCAACAACCTTTTCAGATCGCCCGGGTTTAACTGTAGAATACGAGCATCAAATTAATTTGATAGATCCCACTCCTTTCACAGTTGAACAGTATCCTATTCCCGTGGCACATAGAAAGGCTGTTCAGGCTAATATTAACAGAATGGAGACGTGGAGGGTCATTGAACGACCCGACACCCCATATGCTAGTCCGCTACTCACTATCGCTAAGAAAGATGGCACTGTTCGCGTATGTTTAGATGTGAGACAACTCAACTCACTCACTAAGTCGGAAACCAAACTACCACGGTCAATTGAGGACGTGAAGGTTAATCTATCTGAGGTAAAATTTATTTCCAGTTTAAATTCATACTGGAAGATACCCATTAAACGTTAGCATCGTCAGTATACCGGATTTAGGGTCGGCACTCGAGCTAACCATTTTACAGTTTTACCTTTCGGATTAAAAACGGCAGTCAGTTCTTTTACCAGATGCATTGACCAGGTGTTGGGAGTAGAGTGCAAAAAGTTTGTGCATCCCTATGTGGACGATCTTCTCATAACGTCGTGGACGTTTGAACAACACATCGAACATTTAGAGTAAGCGTTATCGCGATTGAGTCAAGCCGGATTTACTTTGCGTCTGGCTAAATGTAAGTTTTTTTGTCGAGAAGTGAATTTCTTGGGATATATTTTCAGCTCACAGGGTTGTCGACCTGACCTAAAACGAGTACCAGCTTTAACCGATTTTCCTGTACAATTTGTAAAACAATTACAAGGTTTTCTTGGCTTAGTAAATTTTGACCGCACGTTTGTAAACCATTTTTCAAATATGGTGGCGCCGTTAACGCAATTATTAAAAAAAAGCGGTAAAATTTAATTGGAAAGCTAAGCATAATGAGGCTTTCAGCCGCATTAAATACGAGTTATCACGTGATGTTCTGCTTTATCATCCCCGGCATGACCTTCCTTTTATCGTTCAATGTGACACAAGCGATGTCGGAATTGGTGGTCTTGTATCAGGTGGTTGATAAAAAACGGCAGTCGCCTTCTGCTGGATCGTGAAACTAGATATTTTACGTCCGAAAAGGAGCTTTTGAGCGTAGTGTTTGCCTTGCGCAAATGGCGTGATCTTCTGGTGGGTAAAAAATTTGTTGTATTGACTGACCATCGTGCGCTTACTTACCTCAATTCTTGTAGACTATTATCACCTCGTCTATCACGTTGAGTTCAGTCAATACAAGGATACGAATTCGATATTCAGCACATTCCGGATCATGATAATTTAATAGCAGTCCCACCAGACACTGCCAACACCGCAAGATTAAGAATTCCGTATATTTGCGATGAAAGCAGGTCATGACATTAGGTTACTTTGGCAAAAAGTACTCGAATTTCAACAAGCAAATGACAAACTTTCCGGTATAATTAATTCTCCTTCTTCGGGTCATCCAAAATTTTTCTTACATAAAAATATGCTGTTTTTGCACCGCAAAGCTAATGTATCCGCTTATTTGTGTATTCCCAGATTATTGATACCCGATTTTATTCAGTTGTATCACAAGTTCTATGGGCATTTTGGGATATACAAAACCTGGTGTGCGTTGCGTCGTGATCTTTGGTGGCCCAGCATATTTCGCAGCATTAAACGGGAACTCAAAAGTTGTGAGAGTACCAAAGCATTCATTTGAGTCAGTGCTTGCGGTGGAACCGAATGACTTGAGCTCTGTCGACTTTTATGAACCTTTGACGCGCTCTACTGGTGGAGTAACTTATATTTTTGTTGTGCTAGACGTTTTTTCAAAGTCACGTTATACCCGATGAGAAAAGCAACCACTGCAGCAATCATCAATCGATTGCAGAAAAATTATTTTGAACGCGTTGGTAAACCCGCGCGCATACTCTGTGACTAAGAAACGCAGTTTACATCTAAACGTTGGTCAAGCTTTCTAAATGATAACTCAATTCGGGGTAAGTTTTCAAAAACGTATTTTGGGAGGTCCTTCCGACTCTCCAGGAATAATTTTTGAAGAAAGCGATATGGTGTTATAACGAGCTAATCCCGTCTCCTCAGCGTTGAGTCGGAAAAAAAAAACTTTTGTCTTTTTAAAGGTCCTTATTTGATTAAAAAACGTATTGCCACCAGAAGCTACGTGCTGCTACACCCTGATTCTAAAACAAAGCGTTGGATTTTCCACGGCTGTCATCTTAAGCGCTACATTCCTTGTTCTGGAAAGTGCAGGTCGCCTCCAAAATTTCCTGGACTCCCCAAAATGGGGGCAGTTGTGACAAGTTAGGCCACTCCATGTGATACCATAGTCGTTATAAAATTAAAATTCTTTAACTGTATTATAAACTACCTTTGCAAATGCTTTCTTAGATTTAGTTTGCTTGTGTTTGATAACCAATTTTGATGACTTTATTACTGAATAAGACTCAGAAAGAGTAACTCCCCGTTTCTTAATCTTTAGCATTAAAAACAAACTTATGCAAGCTTAGTTTATAAACACTGATAAAGTCAATACCCAGTATACCTATAGAATGCACAAACAAACTTTAATCTTGGTAATATATAATTAAAAGTTCTTTATATTAAATGTAGCGCTTGTTAAGCGTCTTACTTTTACCTTTAGATCTAGAAGTAACTCTTCGGCTACAGTCAAGTTACTTTTCCAAAAAAATATAAAATATTCCATTGATTATAATCTAAGTCATTGTTTATACCTCCAAAAAAAATTGATTAAAGCATTCCACCCAAAATGATTTTAATAATACGCCAATTTACATTCCAACTACCAGAACAACAAACTAAAACCCAAAATAAAATACCATTTTGCACCACAAATGCAGTAATAGATTATTTAATAGCTCAACAACTTCAGCTCAAAACAAATAACCAACATAAAAGCAAAAAAAATTCTATAAAATAAAAATATTTAAAGCCAAAATGTATGTATAATAACATTGAAATCCAAGAAAACAAAAAAGTGCAGTGTTAGTAATAAATAAAGACAGTCAACCATCAACTTGTTTAGATGTCAGCCAATTTACATTACCTCAAAGACTGCAAAAATAACACAAATGCAGCTTTCAGTGTAAATTAAACTAATTCAGATTTTATCAATTAAACAGTAATCTTGACCATACAAATTTACTTATCTTCATTTTGTAGCCGCAAAAACTACTGCAATGAATGCGTTTCTAATCAAATACCATACAGATTTAAATATTATATTTTTTTTTTTTAATTTATACAAAATAGTTAAAAAAATATGTTAAAGTTAAGTACTAAAAGCTAATTTTTGAATAATTACCAAAAATTTATATTAATTTTATAATTTTAAAATTATAATAAAAAGTCGAGATCACAACAGCTTTTCAAATTCATTTTTGATATAGTATCATCTTAAAACCTGGTTGTTGCAATGCCTGAAAAACATATTAATTGTATTGTGGTATTTTTTAAACAAAACATGATTTTTGAATCCGTATATGAGTAGTTTTCATCAACATAAATAGATATACTCTTAACTTTAAAACGACTATTACCAATTATTTAAAATTTTAATCATATGTTTTGAATCACCCTGTATAAGATGATTTTATATATATTTTCTAATGCGCTTTATCAATAAATTATAATAAAAATTTATTTAATAATTTTCATTTCTAAATATTATTATGATTTGAATATTATAATATATTCCAGAGAAAATATACGTTAATTAATTTTCATGCTTAATCATAAAATCTCTGTCAGCGCTCCCAACCCTTTGATTAAAATAATAGCTCCCCCATTTTCCAGTTGTTCATCTGTATAATGACTTTCCATGTTTTCCAGCTAATGAAAATGGATGCAACAAGTAGTTTTTCGCAGAGGGTTGGAGAAAGTTTGGGCATGAAGAGTGAGAAGACGCTGAGGTACGCCGACATTAAAGACGAACACGGACAATCAATCTATCAAATCCAAGAACCCCACGAATTCTACAAAGTTATGTCTAAACAATTGGGACAAAATTAAACAAAACGAGCAATAAATAATTTTTTTAAAGAAGTGAATTTATGACAATAAAAATATATAAATAAATTCACTTCAACTAATGTTAATGCTGCCACTGCCATGCAGAAATAACATTTATTTTAGTGCCAAATAAAATGAAACGTGTATTAGGGCCTAAATGCGATGCATTCAATTTGGCCTAAAAATATGATTTATGATTATTGAATGCATTTATTGGCCGGGCAAAAATATATAATAATTGTTTTGTGATATTATTACCAACATATAACCCGATCGAAGCTAGCTTTATTGAGTGTATATGAAATTGGACTGAATTATATTAAATAGAAATAAATAATGTGTCTGTTGTAAAAGTTGAGTTTTATTTTATTATAGAATGTTCTTAACGACAATTAAATCTGGATGGGGCTCGAATTAAGCTTGCCTGCTTGTTATGTCCTCGTGTATTCTTGCTAGTCACCATGGCAACTCTCATCCTGCCTGCCGATAGCACAACCACGACCTATTTCTCATATCTTGAAGGCATATTTTCATCTTTAGTATATTATATTTAACGTATCCATCAATCATATAATTGCATTTAGATGATGAAAAATCGATACGACTGTCAGCTTGCGGGTAATTTTTACACAGTTGGATTCTCCGGAGTAGTAATTGTTCTTAATTGCTATTTAAAATTAATTGCAGCCTTAAGAAATAATTACTTAAAGATAGTAAGTGCGTTTTTCTGTAAGATATTTAAAGCATCAGTAATTTGTAATTTCAATAAATTTGATGATGTGAAATCATTTCTATTCATATATATTTTTATGGGATAATAAATCAATAACAGAATAGCCGAAACGTGCTTTCTGTGCCTAAGCAAATTTGAGATGCAATATATTTGTAATATTCAATCAAGTGCATTCTCAAGTTATTCATATACTTTACAATTAGCTATAAAATCTGATATTTTATGTTGAGGCTTTATATGTATATTTAGATTATAATCCTAATCCTAATTTAAGCATTTTTTAATTTTCACATAATCTTCTTAAATCAAATACATATGTAAAAATAATAAATTTATAATACTAAAAACAATTATATATAAAAAAAGTACTAACTGCAGCTAAAAAACGGGGTAGGTATAAGTAAACATTAATTTAAATGTAAATTAAATCTAAAAATTAAATAAATCATGAATTGATTATTGTTACTCCTCGTTCTATTTTGTCCTTAAATTAAAATGTTTGTTTTATTTATCCAAATTCCTTCCACCTTGTACATTTGTGTTATAGGTATTGTAGGGTGTGCAGATTGCAACCAGGCTTAAAATGACGATACAATTAGATTTTGTGCCACAAAAAATATATTCTGACAGTAGAAAAATTATATCACTTAATCAAGTGTTTGTAAAGCAAGAAGCAAGCGATTAAGCGATAATGATATTATTTATAAGAATATTTTTTACATTTACAATTTTTTTTATTTATTACTTTTTATTTTTCTACATTCAAATATTTCATAATTAATAAAATAAAAAGAAACTAATAATATAAAGGTTCCCTTTCAAGATCTCCAATAAATTTTACACATATGTATTTTGTTGCTATTAGCATAATTTTATCATTACCTAAAAACAATTTTGTGATGAATTTAAGTTTCTGGCAAAAAAAGAAACAATATTTTGTTTGATTAATACAAATTGACTAATTTTCAAAAAATACTATTTGGTCGTTGTTGAATTGTATTTCTATTCTATTGATCAATTATCAAGTGTTGCCAGCAGGAAACCTTGTTTTGAGTGTTAAATATGTAAAATCATTTAAATAATGATGCTAAAAAACAAGAATTTAAAACCACTTCTAGCAGGCACAATAATGTTGTTAGTTCTTTAAACATCAACTTCTCCTCTTATTTCATATACGTGTTACAAAGTAACTATTGAAAACGAGCAATTTGTTCAGGCTCTAGAAGTGTTTGGTTTGTGTCAAGGGCAGATTAAGTCGAAACGTACAAAATTTTAGCGCAAAGATTTATCTGGAAGGTAACGGTAGAGTTACTTAAAGATATCAAGCGCTGTTGAACCGTAGCTTAAAGGATTGGGAAGCGATTCCCGTGTAATGACACGGAGGGTAATAAAACATTAGTGATAATGCGTGGCCAGTCGGGTATTCCGGAGACAGTGCAAGTCGTCATTGTAGTTGGCTTACGTTTTATCTGAAAAAGTTTAAAACAAAAAACCAGCCCTTGGTCAATAATCAATAGTTTGGTTTGGTTTGGTTGCAGATGTTGTGTATTTTTTTGTGCTTCCAAAAGTAAACACAAAACTTTAGTGAACTATGTCATCTTTCTTTTTGACCAGTGCTACTTTTTTTTATGATGACGGTAATTGGCATTTCTTTTACTTGCCGCTCTTCCTTTGTTGTAAGTGCCCCTATCGGAGTATAATCTTAAAACTTAATCTTATATGTTATTCTGCGGGTGGTTGTGGGTATTACTTTATTTGCAAACAGCAAACGGTGTCAATTGCGGCTTTTTTGGGTACTCTTCTAGTAGAGTCGGGTAAACATTAGTAGTTTGGTCAGCTCTTTTCTCACCTTTCCAAAACAAAGTAATGCGCTTGTGCTTGCCAAAGTCTATACAACGTGGAGTATAATCTAGACTCAAATAATTTTTATGAAGTCAGTCATGCCCTGTATAATTGTCTCACTGTAAGCTGCACGTCCGCCTAGGCTATTTTTGTCTTAAGTTGTTTGGCTCCTATCAGTGCCAAACTGATAAAGTTTTAGTTTTGCCCGTTGATGGACACGACAACCCTCAGTAAATAGTTCAGAAGACCCATAAACCCTACACTGTAGCGTAAACTTATTTTGTCCGATGTATCAACGTGAGCCTTGATTTCCCCACGTTAGGTTCCATTACGTCACCGGCATGGCCCCAAATAGGTGACGGTAGAATTCCTCAAAGTTTGGTACTCTCTGCTGAGATGGTTGATATCAATCCATAGAAATATTTTATGGTGTTCAGTTGTACCTCGAAAGATTGAAAAGCGGTCTTCGTGCAATAACACGGAAGGTGATAAATCCTCGTGTTGAGATGGCGCAATGCAACGGTGGAAAGATTGATGCGGGATCTTGACGTTGCACCGGAAGTCCAAGTGTTGAATCCGGAGAAAAAAAAAGGTTCCCGTGCAATTACCTGGTAGATGATGGTTCACCAGATTGAGATTTGGCTGTGAGCGTCGGTGATAATGCATGTCTAGACGGGTAATCTGGGAGCAGTGCAGAGTCGTCATATTAGTTTGATTTGTAGTTAATGTAGTCTATTTTTGTCAATAGCCTAGTCTCAAATGCCGGTAGAACAAAACTACATTTAATTTGTACCTTTCTACTCGTGTGTTATTGAGCTAGCTTTCTAGCGCTGGAGAAAGGAAAGAGTTACTCTATAAAGTAGTTTCCAGTTAGAATATCTAAGAACCTAATCATTTGCTATGCATTCCTAAGGGATGTGACTGTAATACGGCAACCCTGCAGGAGACACCGTTTTTATCCTTGCACAGGCTTTAACATCCTTGCAAGCCCCCAGCCAGCAGCAGCTACGCTAAATTGTTTTATTTTTGCTCATAATGTCCAACGGCGTAGTAGTTGTAATGTTGACCAATCATTTCCTTCTGGGTGTTTAGCGGTATCGTCCACAACCCGCGTTTGTGTATTTTATTCTTGGTTCCTAGTATGTAGCCAAAATCTTAGATTATAGCTGCCAAGGTTTCAACTCTGTCAGTATAGGTTGATCAGGATGACAAACTTAACCAATACTTTGAGTGGGACAAGGTAGTCCATGCCATTAGCTTTTTTGCCAACTCCTTCTTTGCCCAAGTTTCGAAACAAAATATGAAGTAACTAATTTTTTGTTTCTAGAGTATGTTCCAGATCAAATAAGAATTCCGCTAACAAAAGTGATCACCTCATAAATTTAGTCTTAACAACTTTTACGTTGGTGAGCCGTACCAACGTCAGAATCGTTTGTTTTTCAAGTAAACCTTGTACTTTTTTAATAGACAGACAATTGCGTAGCATTCTTGTTTATTGCTAGGATAGCCACGCTCAGTTTTATTAAACTAAAAACTGGAATAGCTAATAATTTGCTTACGCTTATCCTCTTCTTCAAAAAGTACCACTTCAAACAACAAAATTTAACTCAAATCTTAGGCTACCTTAAATTAGCGGGCTATCCAGCTAACTATTTACAAGCAGAAAAACCTGTTTGACCAAGTCATTCCATTTAAATAGGCGTTTGGTTTACTGTAGGTCGGTAAATAAACGGCGATTTTGGCAAAGTTGTGGGGGTATTTACGCAAACAAAAGCAGATACCAAAACAAAACCTGTAACTATTTAAATGGCTGATTTCCTTGCTTAATACAAGGACGAAGTAAAAAATTTCAAAACTATAAATTAGTAAGTTTCTTTTGTCGACAAGTTCATATACATGGAGGAGTAGCAATTTATGTTCGAACTCAGTTACTTTCAAATTGCAATAATCTCTTTAATTTAGTAGAGTTATCAATTGAATTAAATTTTGAATGTCGAAATCAGCAACACAATATGCGTTGTTTGTATATACAGATCCACTCAAGGTGACTTAGACATTTTTTATGCTCAGTTGTCCAAATTACTAGATATTGTAACAAAAAGATACAAATATAATATTATAACTGGGGATTTAAATATCAATTCATTAGATATAAATAACGCACAAACAAAAAGATTTAAAGATTTAATTAGTTCATATAACCTAACATCACTTATAAAAGAACCAACTCGAATACATAAAAACCCATTAAATAATAGAGTCAGTGCTACTGCAATAGATTATCTTATCACAAATTCGACATTTTTTAGTAACCATGTTATATTTGAACCTGGGTTTGGTGACCATACCGCGCAGTTATTAACATGCAACATGCCTAATGATGCAAAACCAGCAAAGAAAGAGATAGTATCAAGAAGACTTATTAACGAATCCACTATGAAGGAATTTCAATTTTTATTTTGCCAGTTTTATCCAAGATTAGAGCTATTAGCAAGTTTAGATATAAATATATATTTCGAAGATTTCTTTGATACCTTTAAATGGTGCTATGAAGTTTCGTGTCCATATAAGACAAAAAAAATAGTTTTTACTCAAAACACAAAGTGGTTAACTATAGACATAATTAAGCAACGCGATGAACTAAGAAAATTGAATTGGTTAAAAAAGACAACCGGAGACCCAACTGTAAAAGAAAATTACAATACATTTAAAAGGTCATATAATAACTTAATCGTATCTTCTAAAAAAAAAAACGTTTACTAACATGATTAATAATTCAAGTAATAAAATTAAAGCTATTTGGAAAATAGTAAAATCGGAAATAGGCAAACCAAAAAATATAGAAAAATCAATTAATATATCGTTAAATAATAAGCTTTCAAACGATAAAAAATTAGTAGTTAATGCTCTAGCTGATCATTTTGCTAACGACACGACTAATAAAATAAAATTAATAAAAGGTAACAATTTTTGTACACTAATGGATATGTCTGACAAAACGTTTTATTTTGAACAAACAACAAATGCGGAAGTCATAGAAATTATTAGCTCTATGCGCAACACAAACGCTACAGGAGCAGACAATATCACAATACAACTTATTAAATTTAATGTTAAAGAAATATGCGCACCTCTTACTTATATAATAAACAAATCTGTAGAACTAGGACAATTCCCAGATATCTTAAAACTGGCACAAATAATTCCTATTCACAAGAAAGGAGATCCTACTGTTGTACATAACTTTCGACCTATCTCGTTGCTCAGTTTATTTTCTAAGATAATTGAACGCTGTGTCATTAAAAGAATTGCAATGTTTTTAAATCAGAAACATTTATTGGCGGAAGAACAACATGGTTTTAGAGAATCAAAGTCTACTGAAACAGCAACGGTTCAATTAGTACAATATGTTTATGATAAATTGAATAATAAAGAACTTGTAACCGGCATCTTCTTTGATCTTAGTAAAGCTTTTGATTCTTTAAAATTTGAGTTCATCTTGTCAAAATTATATAATATTGGCATCCGTGGGTTAATGAACGACTGGATTAAAAGCTATCTACATAAAAGAAAATTGGTAGTATCGGCTATGGGAGTTACATCCAATGAATTTAATATTGATCTTGGAGTTCCTCAAGGAAGCGTGGCTGGACCACTATTGTTTTTAATTTTTATAAACGATTTGCCCAAACATATACATAACGGAAGAGTATTTATGTTTGCTGATGATACCAGTATTGTAGTAAGTGGCAAGACAACATCAGAAATAAATAGCAACGTAAGAGATGTAATAAATCAATTTGACAAATGGTGCAATAATAACAACCTTATAATAAATGCTGCGAAAACCGTAATAGTTAACTTTCATGGTGTACAAAATGAAAGAATGATTGCTAATGGGTATAATTTAAATGGAGTAGCAATTTCACTTAGCGAATCCGTACGTTTTTTGGGAACAGTAGTAGATGAAAAACTAAATTGGCGCAGTCAGATAAATGATCTTGCAGTAAACTTAAACAAGTGCTGTTTTGCATTGCGCAAATTAAAAAATACTTTAGATCAAACTGCGTTAAAAAATGTGTATTATTCTATGGCTTATATGGGGACAATCAAGCGATATAAATAGAGTTTTTATTATACAAAAAAGGATGATTAGATTAATGTACAATTTAAATTATGTAGAAACATGCCGCCACACCTTCAAGTCTGAAAATATTTTAACAGTTCCGTCTACTTATTTGTATAAGTTATTGTGTTATGTGTTCAAAAATAAAAGCAATTATCAATTAAATAATAAGATACATAACCACGAAACTCGCAATAAAAATAATATACATTTGCCACAAATCAAGCTCATGGCATACAAAAAATCGCCATCTTATGCTGGCGGACATATGTTCAATTTGTTGCCTGACGAAATAAAAAACATCAAAACCCTCCAACGGTTTAAGAAGAATTTAAATTTTTTTTTGGTTGATGGTTGCTTTTATTCAATAAAAGAATACATTGAAAGAAATTAAACTTTATGTATTTATTATCTGTATTGTAATTTGTTTTGTTAATTTAATTAATTATGTAATATTTTGTGTATTTTTGACGTATCCTATCCATGTAAATGGCAAAAAGGAATAATAAAGATTATTATTATTATTATTATTATTATTATTAAAAAGTCTGGTAAAATTGCCACAGAGAGCGCCACTATCGCAAATCCCAAATGCCATCTGTCATTAGGCCAAATAAAAATGTTCAGACAAATTTGTCATTTAGTTCAGTTTTGACAGCCATTGAAACTATAGTATTTTTGCAAACATTGAAAAAGATAAATTTTGGGTGTTAATTAAACATTATTTTGTGCGTAAAAAAACCATTACAAAAACCAAAACAAAGCTTGAAAAATATTGTAAAGACTCTTCACCATCGTAAAATGATTTACAAATGGTTTTCTAATTTTCGATGTGGTCGTACAAGCTCAACTGATGCCGAACGTTCAGGACGCCCAAATAAAGTCACTACAACAGAAATGGTTGTCTAAATCCATAATACGGTACTGCAAGACCGCAGAGTGAAAATGCGCAAGATAACTGTGATAGTAAGTATCTCAGATGAACGTGTGCGCAATATATTACACAAACATTTAAATATGAAAAAGCTATCCGCGCGATGGGTGCCGCGTTTTCTTACAATCGATCAAAAACGCACACGTGTGACAACTTCAGACGCAAGTTTGGCAATGTTCAAGCGCAATAAAAAGGATTGTTTGAGTCGTTTCATAACTGTGAATAAAACATGGATTCATCACTATACACCGGAGACCAAGGAACAGTCTAAACAGTAGATTTCTACTGGCAAATTGCGCTAAAGATGACTAAGGCGGTTATATTGGCCAACAAAGTCATAACTACAGTTTCTTGGAATGCACGCGGCATAATCCACAACGATTACCTCCAAAAGAAAAAAAAACAGTCAACGGCAAATATTACTGCAACTTATTGGACCGTTTCAACAACATTTTGAAAGAAAAACGACCGCATTTGGTAAAGAAAAAGTTCTCTTCCATCAAGACAATGCACCGGTGCACACGTGTGTGTCCAAAACCAATGAATTACGCTTTGAATTGCTTCTACATCCGCCATATTCTCCAGACTTAGCCCCCTCCGACTATTTTCTGTTTCCAAACTTGAAGAAATAGCTTGGCGGAAAGAGATTCGGCTCCAATGAAGAGATCATCAATGCAACAAACCCCTACTTTAAAGAGTCTCCAACCCCAATCATATTATTAGGAAAAAATCAAAAAATTAAAAAAAAACGTTGAACTAAGTGTATCAAGCTTAAAGACAACTACGTTGAAAAATAAAATGTTTGCTTCCTTAAATTTCAGAAACGTACAATTATATTATTATACATATGGCTTGTCAATTTTATTTTTGTTAAATTTGTTATATAAACTGTCAATTCAATTAAGCAACTGTCAATTACTTCACAAAATTATCAATTCTGCAAAGCAAATGTCAACAGTTTTTCAAATCTGTCAAATAAATTGTCAAATGTCAAAACAACAAGCAATTGTAAACTATTTTACAAATATGTCAAGTTTATATGACATACAACTGTCAATTTAACAAAGGAATTGTTCACAAGTATGATTTGACAAAGTATCTATAGATGTGGAGATGCTTATGAGCTAAATTCATTTTTGCTCAAAAGTATTTCAATCGAATTATGTGAAGTTTTAGCACATTTGGTAAATTTATCAATTGAACAAGGAATATATCCTCAGGAACTTAAACTGGTTAAAGTAGTAGATATTTTAAAAAATAGAAATACAAACGAAGTGACAAATTACAGTCCTATTTCTATTATTCCTGTAGTTTCTAAAATATGGGAAAAAGCAATATGTAATAGGTTGTACAACTATATTGAAAAAAAATTATGTAATGCTCAGTTTGGGTTTAGAAAAAGCAGATAAACAATGAACGCAATTTACTCATTTGTTTATGATATATATGACGCATTTGAAAATGGGAAAACTGTGAACGCCGCATTTATTTACCTGAGTAAGACTTTTGACAGTGTCTCACACTCAATATTACTAGATAAACTTGAACACTATGGAATCCAAAGAAACACGCTGAAATTAATGGAATCATATTTATTGAACAGAAAACAATATGTCATTAAAAATAACGTACCGTCTTTTAAAACACATGTTAAAATAGGTGTCCCACAAGGTTCAATTCTGGGTCCTATACTTTTTCTAATTTATATAAAAGACCTCAAAAATAACATAAAAGCTGCCTCAACATTTCTCTACGCGGATGATACTACTCTCTTGAAAAGTCCAACTATTTCAAATTCAAGCGTAATCCAAGGTTTCGAAGAAGCCGAATTCTGGTTTAAATCTAACGGATTAGTATTAAATGAATCCAAAACTATTCATATTAAATTTTCTTTAAATGGTACTGATAAAATAAAAAGCGTGAAATTTTTAGGGGTGTACTTACAACCTAAATTAACATGGGAATTACATATTGATATGCTGGCTAATAAACTAAACAAAAATTTATACTTGCTAAGAAGAATTGCTCAAAACACGGATCAAAATATTACCAAAACCTGTTACTTCGCATACATTCACTCGATTCTGAGCTACGGTATTTTACTCTGGGGTAATTCGCCAATGTCTAATCGCATTTTTATAATGCAAAAGAAGGCAATAAGAATTATCGCTGCTATATCGCAACTAACTAGTTGTCGTGAATATATTAAATCTTTAAACATACTAACTGTACCATCAGTGTTTGCCCTTCACTGTCTACTATTTGCAAAAGACAATGTATCAAACAAAACAAAACAGAGTGATTTACATAGTTACAACACAAGATCAAATGCTAATATAGTTCTTCCATCACTTAGACAGCAAAAAAGCTATGAATATCTCTCTATTAAAATGTATAATCATTTGCCAACTAGTATCAGGAAAAATATATTTAAATCTGTAATAGAAAAAAGACTGCGTCAAGAAAAGTTATATACCTATGAACCCTTTTTTAGCATACAATTTTAATTATTTATTATTATTTTAATATGTAGTGCTGTGCTATTTGATATTGTCATCTTTTTTAATTAGCTCACTGTTTTTGTACTTACCAAAGATTTTTTTTTGTATGTTTTTATGTTTTATTGTAATTTATTATGTAATATGTATTGAATATACTATTGTATGAATATGTATTGAATATAATGTAAAATTGACATGATTTATACCATTTACATGGTCTATAAAATCTAATAAATTCTATTCTATTCTAATCCATTCTGTCAACTGTTTCATAAATTTGTGATAAATTCTCTAATGTCAATTTGACAAAGCAACTGTAAACTGTTTTTTAAATTTGTTTTATAATAAACTGTCAATTTGACATGTCAATTGTCATATAAACTGCAAACTTTAATCTTGACAAATTTGTCATAGAAACTGCCAATTGTCAATACAATATAACTACTAGATTTATATTATGTGTCAACTGTCAGTTGTCTCCAAAAAATATGTCATTTAAACTGTCAAATCTTAATTTGAAAAAACAAGTGTTTCAAAAATCTTTTAAATAAAACGTCAACTTTTAATTTGATAAAGCAATTGTCAACTGTTATATGTGTCGACTATTAAAAAAATGCTAATTTGACAAAACAACTGTGAACTGACTAACATATTAGCTGTCAGCATAATTCTCAACAAATCTGTCATAAAATTTTAATTAATAAATGTATCTATTAACAACAAGTCTGTCAACTTGTTTGTCAACAAATCTTTTACTTACTGTCTAATAAATTGTCAATTTTTTCTACAACAAATCTGTTGAATAAACTGTCAACTGTTAGTTTAACAAATAAACTGCGCCAAATATAAACCATCCACTTTTTTCTACAAATTTGTTGTGTGAACTGTTTACTGTTAAGTTGACAAAACTGTTAACTTTCTGAGAAACAGTGTAGCTAACTGACATATAAATTGTCAAATTATTTCTAAACAAATCATTTATACTGCCAATTGTCAGTTTTACAAATCAATTGTTAACTGTCTGACATAAACTGCTTTACATACAAACTGTCAACTTTTTTCTCGACAAATCTATAGTATAAACTATTAAATTGACAAATCAATTGTCCACTTTATGAGAAGATGTATAACTGTCTAAAATATAAACTGTCAACTTTCTTCTTGAGCAAATCAGTATAATAGAATAGGGTTTTCCAATAAGAGGTTTTATTTTGATATTTAAATTTTTTTATAGAAATCAATAAATGTTTATTTTATTGTAAAGTGGAATGTATGCCATTAACATTTATAAACAAAATCAGTCAAATGGCCTCCACGGTTACGGTTGCAGTACCACATTCTTTTCATAAAATTTTCTATGACCGATTCGCACATTTGCGGCTGTATGTCCTCGATAACTTCACAAATTCTATCTTTAAGGTCTTTAATCAATTGTGGAGCAATGGCATAGACCTTATCTTTCACGTGGCCTCAAAGAAAAAAGTCTAAGTGTTAAATCACCTCTTCGAGAAATAACACGGTCAGAAAACTTTTCTTGCAAAATTGCGATTGTTTTGTTGCTTGTGTAGCACGTAGCGCCGTCTTGCTGAAAATAAACGTCATCCACATCAATATCTTCCAATTCCGGCCATAAAAAATCATTAATAATAGCTCGGTAGCGCCATCCATTCACCGTAACAGGCACCAGCCTCATTTAAAAAAAAGTAGAGTCCAATCACACCGCCAGTCCAAAAACCAAACCAAACAGTGACACGTTGAGAATGCAAAGACTTTTCAACAATCATTCTTGGATTTTCTGAACCCCAAATGCGACAATTCTGCTTATTAATGTAGCCTCCGAGGTGAAAATGGGCCTTATCACTGAAGATGATTTTTCGATAAAATTTCGGATCATTTTGATGCATTTGAAGGATCCAATCAGCAAAGATACGACGTTTATGATAATCGAACGGCTTGAGTTCTTGTGTTAACTGAACTTTAAAAGCCTTAACACTTAAGTCTTTATGCAAAATACGGTGTAATGTCGTTTGTGGAATGTCTAATTCCGAAGATCGGCAAGGAATCGACAAACCTGGGTTTTCTTCAACACTATGGGCTACATCAGCAATATTCTTATGTGTTCTTGAGCGATGCACACGGTTTCAATTCTTTACATCACAAACTTGTCCCAACAGCACAAATTTTTCCGCCAGGTTTACTATTGCCGGCCGAGAAGGTGCTTTACGACGACCAAAAAGTGCTTTAGTTTTGCAAACTGTGACTGAAAAATTTTCACCATTTTTGTAGTGAATTTTAATAATTTCAATGCAATGTTGAAGCGTGTATCTTTCCATTTTTAATTATGGCGTAGTTTTTACTTGTCAAATGTCAAATGATAATAGCTTTAAAATTGACAGCTGCCCAAATAGCCTGCTATTCAAAATAAAACTTCTTATTGGAAAACCATTTAGTAGATTTTTTGAAGCCTCCAAAAATAAACCCCTTTGCTGTAGGTGTTGTATTTATTTTTCCTTTGAATAAAATTGTTTGTAGTAATAAGATTGCTATGTTAATAATAAATGCATCCTATGTAGTTATTGAGTCAATGTTTTTATTTTCCGTAAATGTTGCAAATCCTGTAATTTAAAATTTATTCAGTGCTGGTTAGTTTGTCGCCGTTCATTAAATATATTGCACATATTTAAAAACTATTCTCAATTTTATATAAATACTTAGTATTTATGACGCATTAAATGTGCAATTTATAGTCAATATGTAAGTTCATCTCTGCAACGCAAAGCCTTAATTGACTCATATAACCCACCATTAAAAAATAAGTATTAATCTAACAAAAATAAATTAAAAGTTATAAATAAAACTACATACATATATACATATATATACATTTTCTTAAATTTAATTAATTCAAAACATATTATTTTTAAACTATTAAATTTAATATTTATTTTATAGACATCTAATTACAACATTATCAAACACACAGATTTAAATTCCATCTGATTATTGATTCCGAACGCGTCACGTGTCATGGCCCACTTGAATTTATCGTCATTGTACATCGGTGCAAAGAACGCGTCGAGTAATTAATCAAAGCGCGCGCGCTTTGGGTCAAATTCGTACATTTTTTGCGGATGCATATACATTCCGAGAATATCCGTGTGCGTGAACCGCGATATTGGGTCGCATCCCTTGCATACCGTCGATTATAAGAATTCCGAGAGAGATTATTATGAAATGTATAAATAAGACGCACTAAAGAATGTTAGGATATTATATTATAGTCGTTATATTTATTTATTAAAATATAAATACCATGTTATTGTCAACATTAAGAGCAATATGATAATTAAAAATGCTATAGAGTTTTTATTATTATGTTTGCAAAAAAAATTAAACAAAATAAATGTCTTTGTGGCACAAGCTTTCGATTTCAATTCCCCAAACGTAATTTTGTTAAGCCTTTGTTGCTTTAGTCATTCAGAGTCTGTGAACAATATAAAGAATTCTTACTTGACTGGCATTATAGAAAATATAAGTTTCCACATATTTTGTAAACCAACTGTAAAAATAATATATTAATATATAATATGTACACCAAAATTTTTTAAATTTTTAATACATAAATTAAAATGATCAATAATCGACCTGGTAATAAATGGTGAATGCGCCGGGTGTGCCAGTATTTATTAATTAAATTTTAAAAAATCAAAAAGTTGACAATTATATAAAACAATAATATATACCTAATAAAACATTTTTAAAAATTGAGAAAAAACAAACTGACAGGTTATACAGTATATTTGTCGAAAAAAAAAAAACCTTGAGCTGCTCAGACAAATTTTCTCAGAAAGTTTTCAATTAATTTCTCAAACTGACAGTTTATACAGTAAATTTGTAAAAAGAAATCAATCAATTTATGTCAGACAGTTACACAGTTTCTAAAAAAAACAGTCTATTGATTTGTCAAACTGACAGTTTATACAGTAAATATGTCAAAAAAAAAACCAAACAGTTCATGTCAGACAAACTTTCTCAAAAAGTTGTTAATTAATTTGTCAAACTGACAGTTTTACAGTAGATTTGTAAAAAAAGTCAAGCAGTTCATGTCAGACACATATACACTTACTCAGAAAGTTGTCATTTTTGATTTGCCCAACTGACAATATATACAGTAGATTTGTCAAGATGAGATAGTTATACGCTTTGTCAGACAGTTAATAGTTGGTCTAGAAAAAAATTTTGTTGACACTTAATACAACAGATTTGTAAAAAAGAAAGTTGACAATTTGTCAGACAGTTAAACAGCTACTTTATGGCAAATTTGTCAAAGTAACAGTAGACAAAAAACAGATGATAGTTCATATAACAAATATGTTGAGAAAAAAAAAACACAACTAATTAGTGAACCAGTTCATATCTGTGTCAGATAGGTCATGTCAGACAGTTAAAAGTTAATTTGTAAAGGTTGAATGTTACATAAAAGAATTGTCAACAATTATTTGACAAAATTGTAAAATGAATAAATGTATTGTTACATTAAAAAGTATACTTAACAGATTTGTCAAGAATAATATTCACAGTTTTTATGTAAAAACATTTCAAATGTCAAGTTTGTAAAACAGTTGACCTTGCAAGTTCATCTGATAGATTGATTCAACTGTTAACATTTTATCTAAAAGATTTGTGAAACAGTTGACAAGAGTTATGAAAAGTTTATATGACTAACTTGTAAAACAGTTGAGTTAACAATTTTCAAATTGACTGTTGACATATAATAATGCAAATATATGACAGTTGCATTCTTATATTATCAGTTAAAGCTTATATGACAGACTTGTCATAATCAATGTGTGCAGTTTATATGTGAGATAGCTCATATGACAGATTTGGAAAACAGCAAAAATAAAGTTGACAGTTTATTTAAGAAATTTTTGATTCAGTTGACTTCAGTTTGGCGGATAGTTTGTCAAATCAGCAGTTTATAAAACAGATTTATCAAAAATAAAAGTTGACACTAATATGTTAGACGCTTTACATAACCGAAACAGCTATCAGCTGTTTTGTCAAACTGACAATTAACAGTTCATTTAATAAATAGTTTAGCAACTAAAATGATAGACTTACCTAGAATAAAGTTGATAGTTTATCTAATAAATTTGTGAAACAATTTTCAATTTTTTTGTTAAATTGACAGTTGACAGTTTACATAAAAAACGGCTCACTTGACAGATTTGTAAAACAATGTATTATAAAATTGGCAATTGATATATCATAATGCAAGTCAAAGTTGATTGTTTAAAGATAAAATTTGTAAAATAGTTGACAGTTGTTTTGTCAAGTTAGCAGTTTATATGATAAATTTCTATAAGAGTTCAGAGTTGTAAACTAGTGTTTTACACATTGCACGTATCATCCGGTAGCCTTTGCAAGCAAAAAACTGCAAAATGATCATTTTGCCAAACCGACAAAATCAATTTATAGTTAAACATTCATTTAACTCATAGTTAATTAAAGAAGAAGTTAGCCAAACAATTTTTAGCAAAATCTGTATGCAAACAAAACCTTGCACTATTGGTAAGCCGTATAAACGTTCACTGATTCCAGCTTAAGACTTTTTGCTAACATCAGAATCAATAAAAACACCTCTAGTTGCTCGAATCGCATTCTCCATTGCACCATAAACTCCTTCCGTCAAAAAGTTTTGTAAATCCTTCCTATATGTCTACAGAATTTCATTGAAAAAACTTTTAATGCATTTAGACAGCAAACAAACCAGACACTTCTAGTTTCAAACTCTCATTGTTACCTGCTCCTACTCCATATAAAGAGGAGTTGGTGACTGTCAAAAAAATAGTTTAGTAGCTCTTTAGTGTTTCTGCGTCTACAGAGAGTAGCTAATTCTAGTTATCCACTTAATGTTAAAGAAATAGTTGCTAAGAGTCGGGCATGACTTACGACGGCATGCGCAACGCTTTAGGTTATCTAAGGCAAGCAGTGCACGTGTTGTCATAGCCGTAGTCAAGAAGAAGAGCAGAAGTCAGCGTCAAAAAAATTCAGTTCAAGGTACCGTGAAGCGGAAGAAAACCTACTGCGGAGACTGTAGGCCGGTAGGTCTTGCACAACCTAGGAGTTACATTACATTATCTCCGACAGAAGTTAGGGCAACGCTACGAGGTCCGTAAATGTACACATCGTTCCTCTTGTTCTATTTGCGCTGGTAATAGTCCAACGCGATGAGCGGTGAGTAAGGGCAGTGTTTAACGACTGAAGGTCGCTTCTCTCGTAGTAAATACTGTTAAAGAAAGCCGAGTGCAAGGGTAGTGTCATCACCAGGTAAGTAGCGAGAGTTGTTGCATAGTCTATAGCAAGGGTCGTCATAGACTTCGGGTAATAATTCATTGTCGAAATCAGCTTAAACCTGTTGGCCTGTCAGAAGGAATTTGCGGTCGTAAAAAAAATGTTCGTTGTCAAAGCTTAAAAAAAAACTGAATAAAAATTCTCATTCTCATTTTTTTTTATTTACCCTGCTTGGCTGTCGCGTTCTTTTTAAAGTACACATCCCGGCCTGCACACGATTAACGGCATTGCACCAACCCCGTAAATCGCTTCTCAACCGTTGAAAAAATAACATGTATCTTCAACACAGAGAACACACTGTACTCTCTCAACGCCAAAATTCACTATACACCTAGTACATTCTGAATACCAACAAATGCCCTAGAAGTGACTTCTACCTCTAAGCCCCACTTGAACCCATAAACCAGGAGCGTGCAAACACCTGGCCGCGGTTACGTACCTAAAAAGTCCAAAATTACTAAATTAAGAAAGACAACGCCGCCTTCTCCTCAACCACCAACTATTACCGCGTTTGCGCTCAGGTGTTCAAACCTCACGGTTAGTCAAGTGTCTACAGATTTTATCTTCTAACCTCCTCGATAATCTTCCTCGCAGGTCTCCTATGTAATACTAATAAGACCGCCCAGTCTTGATCAAGCCGAGCTTGCCCGCGGTCGCAACTTACACCAGTCACACAGCCCGGCAGGTGCCTTCGTGATTAAGGACGTAAAGGTTAACAACTGGCCCTCTCTGTTCTCTCTCTCTTGCTCTTTCCCCGTTGACACCGCTCTCTTTGATTTGTGTAAAAAGCCTGACAACTAATGGATCTACAAAATCCCACTCACTTCAGACGCCAGAGCCAGATACACAATTTAGCTCACACTTCATTGCCTCTGTTTCTAATCTCTCTTTTATACTCTTCATTATTTATTATGTTTATAGTCTGCTTTTGTCTCAAAAAACTTATAAGTTCTCTGCACTAAGTCAAACGCCAGCGTCAGGTAGACAACCTAACAATATGCCATCCCGGGTCCGTTTGGCTTTGACTTGTGTATCTATCTTACTATCTTAAACCGTTTTCTATCCTGGTTGGATATAGGCCTCCAACTCTGCACGTATTGCTGGCAACTTACATTACGAGGAACTTACAGTTTGAAGTGGATTCCGAACCACTGGAGAGATTGTGTAGATGCTTTGAATCGTAATCCTCACAGACACCAGATACACAATTTGGTAAATTAGTTTCTTTTTTTAGAGTTAACTTGCACGTCGGGTTGCCAATCCGACTGTGTGCTCTTTCTCTCTATCTGTATCACGTCGAGTTGACGTTTGTCTTATTACCATACTGGACGATTCCCATACTTGTATTGGTGTTTGATGTTTATTCTCATGTGCATAATATTATTCCGATAGACGAGTCAAAATGATGCCTATCTCTGAAAGAAGTAGTTAGTGCATCATAGATCACGCCCAGTGTTCGAACAGTAACACGACCCCCTCTCCTATCACTACATGGGCGGTGAGAGCGTAACAAAAACCTACACAAGGCTAAATCACGCACCCACCAATCGCATGCTTTCTAGATAATGTATTTAATGTTAGCCAAGCTTAGATAACGGCATCACTGCCTCTTCTGAATTAGTATTATACAAAAATCAAACCACAATACAGCTAGACACGAATAGTGTGATCTGTATAATAGGCAACTCAGTATACACAAAAATTATGTTGAATGTGGTAAACTTACATTTTAAACATTCTATGGGCGACGTTGTTCTGGGATTGAAAGATGCTAAAACGGGCAAAGGCATGAGACATTCAACATAATTTTTGTGTATACTAAGTTGCCTATCATACAGGCCACACTATTTGTGTCTAGCCGTAGCTATGCTCTTTCTAATCATCTATTTTGGATCTTCTACATGTTGATTTAAAGGTTCTTTTTAAATAATCGACTGTGTTTGGATTTATTTGTTTCCTTTCTACAATCCAGAATAGTGGACAAATATTTCATATTAAAAGTAGTGTGGTCTACACCTGCCGACAAAAAACTTCCCTGAATAACCCAAGTTAGAAAATCAAGCCAATCCACACCTCAAAAGGTCACTAAAGAAGCAAACCGAAACCTGATGCTAAATTCGCCACCAGTTTGTCAAACTTGATAACCAGCAAATGCTTCATTTTTGTTAGTTAACCACTTTGCAGTCAAACAATCTACTAGCCAACCGCAATCTAAAGTTGCACCATTGATGATCAATCACAAAAAGCACTTTCCAAAGACATAGAAACCCAAAGAAATTCTTCAACTTTCAAAACTTTTAGTATCTTCATCGCAGTTGTTTAACCTAGGCGCTGCAAGAAATAACTAAAAGCTAACAGAAGCAAATAGACGGCAACTTGGCCACAACTTACAAAGATACCAAAATCACAACGATTTACTCACTCGGGAACGCCATCATGGGTAAGAACTAGTAGCCACACTCATTAGTAGCTTGCATTGTACCGACAAATTGCACCAGAAACCAGAAAAACGCCCAACACGTCATCGAGTTTGAACTTTAAATGATTAGGATAGCAGCAAACCAGTGTACGCAAATCGCAACCAAAAAAAGCGCACTAAAATACATATAAAGTATTAAGCTACTCAAGACTACACGGTACACTCAAAAGTTAGTACACTTTAGTCAGACAACCCAATCTGTTGTCTACTAAAGTTTAACAGAAACAACCAACTGCAGATATGGTTATTTTAAAGCACACTTTTTAGAACCTCTGAAACTCCGTACACTAATGCAGAAGTTAGCCAGCATTTTCGTAGACGGGCTCATTACACAAACGAGCAATTCAGAAACGTTATGAACCTAAATGACATCACACATACACGAGTCACACGCCGCTAGAGAGCACAAGCAACAAATGCCGTTTTTACATAGACCTATTAGGTAAAGAAATGTATACTAACTGAAGCATCTTCTTCTTCCAGTGCCTTCTCCTCAAAAAAGATTGAAGACCATATGTTTGAACTCGTCTCACTCTTGTGCAAGTGGTATCTACTTAGGAGCACACTGATTCCAAATCATTGTCGAAGGTTTTGTAACCTTCCGATTCCTTGACTTTATTTTACCTTCCACGGTTAATTGCAGGAACTGATATTTTACCTTCCAATAGCTGAAGTGTTAGCAGGATGAATTGTAGAATTTGTCTTAGTCTACTTGGACGGACAGCGTAGTTTATTCATGAATTAGGAAAACCATCCACAACACTTTCAGCTTGTCATGGAAAGGCTTTGAGAATATAGCTTGCACTACAACACTTCGGTAGACACAAAGTTAAGTACTTAGGTCACAAGATAACCTGTCAATGAAGCACCATATATAACAATTGCGGCCAACTGCAGAGAAGTACCTCCAAAGCTTTCTAGTGGTTTGTACCTACTGGGTAAAGACATGCAACATGCTTTTAACATAGGAATGACAGTTGTGCTCTACCAGAAAGAAGAAACGCGACGCAAACCATCAGTTACGGAATCTCTTGATTCAATTGAAAGAAACCCAGCGCAGATACCACAGCAACAAGTTACAAAGCTTCCTTTTCTGTGCCGTAAAGAAGTACAAACTCATCTCAAAGACGACGCATTCTTCTTGAAATCAATAGTTGGCGTAAGACTACAAAACAAAATTTACACGATGGTTGTTGCGGAGAAGTTCAATTACACAGTGGAAGACATTCCTGAAACAAAAAGCCTACCAAACGTCTTCTCTAGATCACCACATAAATAAAAGTCTATTGCTTTTTTCTTAAAGACCGAGAAAATAGATTTGTTCTTCTAAATGTAACATCCAAAAGATTCTTACTGCACAATCCCTGGTGTAGTAGGCATTCGCCACCCTGATAGTGCAAGAACGGTGCGTGGTTTGTTAATTAACAAACTAACACGCACAGCTCCTACGCCATCAAAGGGCCCTCGTAACGACGTTCAGTCAGCGGTCCATGTCCGCGACTGCCGTGTTGATATCCTGACTACCTGCTGTTATAACATAGTTTAGCCTAAAAAGATTCTCCAAAGCCGATCAACCTAAGAACATAAATAATAGACAACAGTTTACTTATTTATTTAATAATAAAACTACATACAAATTAAGAACAATTAAGTGGGCGCACGATAATTATAACTCGCAATATAATTTTCTTCATCACAAATCATCCGATAAGCATAACACAACCTAGCAAATTCTTCATTAGTAATTTCAAAAGGCCTCGCAGTATGATCAACATCAGCTAAATTAAACAATTTCGGTCCCAAATCATCTCTTCTATCTGGTGGAAACAACATCTCAGCCCCTCGCTTGGAAAATTTCTGTCGCATATTAAAAATACATCTGATTACTTTTTCGACTAATGGAAATGGTAATTTTACAAGTGGATATTTTTTTGGGTATATAGTAACAACCCCAACATCAACATCAGGTTTTGGAAGAAAGGCTTTACCAGGTATTGTGAATTTATGATCGATATCGCACCATAGTTGACACATTACCGATAGTCGGCAACGTTGTTTATCTGTTATTGGTGCAATCATACGCTCGGCGACTTCTTTTTGAAATGTTAAGGTCATCGATGTTCGGCCGAATTTCCATGCTGATTTTTGTTGTGATATTGAGTCCAGCCATCGGATTAATAAATTTGTTGATATACTAAATGGTAGATTACCTAAAATTAACAATACAAAGTTAAAAATCATCTGAGCTTTTTAATTTTTACCGGGCATCTATGCAACCCAATAAACGTGTTAGTAAGAACGTAGCCTAATTCAGTTCACAAGGGTTATAAACATTATATAAAATATAGATAAACAGATGGTACATTTTAGTAATGAAAATATGATATTGATACTAAAATATATAATAACAATTGATTTATTATTTATGCTGCAAGGCTATAATCACCGGCGCCAATAATTAATTGTAATGAGTACACAGATAGACAGAAATAGTTTGGCCGGTATAACAGGCAACTTAATATAAAAAAAATTATGTTGCCTGTGGTTAAACTCATGCCTTTGCCCGTTGTGTAAATAAAAAATGATGAAACGATCAAGGCATGAGTGCAACCACAGTCAACATAATTTTGTGTTTATTAAGTTGCCTATTATACCGGCCAAACTATTCGTGTCAAACTGTAATAAAAATAACATGTTATATTGCACTACCCGCATATGTTCAACGTGTTGCATAGAAAAAATTCACAAATCGGCAAGACTTCAGCAAAGCTTTGAGCTCGAGCATCTCGTATTCTACTTCAATAGAACGATGAGTAGAAAAGTTGATTCGTGGAGTGTTTATAAGACAAATTCATTTGACAAAACCGCTTGATTCCCCAAAATATGACTAAATAAAAACATGCTCTTTAACTTTATTATATTTATATACTTCTGGAGCTATGTAAAATCTCGGTAAAACGCACAATAAAACAAAACAAATATAGTTCATTGGTACCACGAGAATCAAGTCCCCCAGTATAATACCTGTCCATCATCAAAGTTAGACTTGCAAGGAATATCGGTTGACAGTCATACATGCAATGCATCAAAAAGTGCAAGAAATCCAGCAAAAACAAACAAATCTCGGAGAGCAGCAGCCCCAAACAAAACAGACAGGAAGGCAAAATGAGCTTACAGCCTCTGAAAGCAAATGTATCGGACAGAGTGCCAGTCAACATATACTGCCCTAATACCAATATACAAGCAAAAGCGGAGAAGAAAACTCTGGGTCCAGACGAGATCCAAAGCTTTGCTTGAACAGTGATGTCAGATCGATTTGACTACAGGTCATGACAAAATTACAACTTAAAAAAATGTGGCCTATAAGGTACATACGATATTAATAGATGTAGTATGAGTTTCAAAAAAATAAGTCATCAATAGATGCTTTACAAACCGCACAAAACATTGCAATATCAGAAAATAACTTTCCCTAATAGAATACACTCTTCTATAGACATCAATAAAAAACGGCGTTGGCAGAAAAAAACGTATCTGAGGTAAACAATGGAAAGCTACCTGAACGACCAGTGCGGAGGCTAGCTTACTCTAGTGATAATGGTAGATGCAAAAAACATTTCTGTTGCGGATGAGTTGACAGCGATAGTCATCCACATTAATGCAGTAGAAATAGTAAACAATCTATAAAAGCTGTAGCACTCCAGCTAAAAACTAACGGACTTAAGCTCACACTAAGCCAGAGATAGCGGTGGTCCGTATTACGCTAAACGTGGATGAGCAAATACAGACTAACCGGATGTGCCTGGTAAATGTGACAAGATCCAGAATACTGTACAATGCATCAACATAAACAGCAGCATACGCAAAAACCGAGTTGAACTAAAGACTGCGCTGCGTTGGTCGACACAAATGTGGTCAAAATGTTTTTGACGTCGGAACACCAATTCTGACTTACTCCATCACAAATAGATGTCCAGGTATTAGTGTCTGGAAATTTATTAATGATGAAAGAACACGAAAAAAGAAGTCACTATACGAAAGAGCCAAAAACGGTAGACCAACAGCACTTGTCACATGGTCGGTGAACATTTAGAAAAACCCTTGAATATTCCAACCGCCAATATTAGAGACTAATGCACTTCAAGCCATGTCTGGCATTAACAAAAGCGTCGTGCGGTTTAATAACCAATCCACTACCACTCCATTACCATAGAGTTTGTACAATTGCATTATTGTATTTTGCCATGCAACAAACCATAACCGCAACTGCTAACATTAGGTATACCGTCCAGATCCTCATCAGGAGTAAATATCAAAATGTTGCTTAATCTTATTTAGATTTTAAAGTGCTTTACTCGTTAACATAAAAGTGTCCGTGATACAATAAAGCTGCAATAATACACTTAACTGCAATAAGGTAATCTGCATGTAATAGTGCTGCCTAAACCACAATCGCGCCATTTGGCAACGCGAAGAAGCCAACATAATTAGTGCGTGTGACGTTAGTTGTGTGCAAGAAATGCGCATATATAGCAATATATTTGGTGTTGGTATGTTTACTATGTCTTAATAAATAAAGTTTTAAAGCTAATTTCTTTAAATGTCTCAAAGTTATAAAAATTATAAAAAAGTTTAAAATGCAAAAATTATGGAGAATTTACTTATCTTAATAAAGTTCAAACAAATCCTTAAAACATTTTAACAGTTATATTGTTATAATGCATACAACTTAGTTTTATTAAATAAGAATTCAATATCAAGATAAAAAAAATAAAAAAGAAAGCTCTAGATACCCAAAACGTAAAGAAAAATACAATCAACAAAACACAAAAGAGAGGATACAGGAAAGAACAACAATAAACAAGCAACTGGTCACTCTAAAAACAGTAGTGCAACACCTAAAAAAAGAACATCTCAAAGAAGAAAGCCTACGTGTGCGGACACAACGGCGATCCTAGCTCCGATCATCGAACATCGCTCAAAGCATAGAACACTAAAATTTGTTCTAAGCTCGGACCCTCGCTCACCGCTCGAGCCTCGTATTTATATTGAACTGATTTTTTTAAGCGGCGTGAGAGTGAAATTATTACATTACATTTTATACTTATAAAATAACTTTACTCACACGCCGCTAAAAAAGTTTTAGTTCAATATAAATACGAGGTTTGAGCGGTGAGCGAGGGTTCGAGCTTAGAACAAATTTTAGTGTTGCTCGGAGCGCTGTTCGATAATCGGAACGCTGTTCACTCTGAAAAACAAATGTTGGGCTACTGCGGCCCGCCCATCCACCGCTGATGTGTTTTCTTTCATGACATTTGAAAAAGTAAATGTCAGTTGTGACTTTGCTGAGCGGGGAGAAGGTAATAAAGTTAATAAGTAATTAAGTTCCTTGACAACTGACAGTTGGGTGGGCGGGCGGAAAACAAATGTTAAAATAGTCACGCTCAAATGTTGGACTACTGTGGCCCACCCACCCATATGTCTATTATCCAAAAGTTTGCTTATAAACCACCGTTGGTGTTCTTTCTTTTATGATATTTGCAAGAATTAAAGTCAATTGTCACTTTGATAAGCGGGTAAAAGCAATTACAAATTTCTTGACTATAAACAGTTGGGCGAGTGGGCAAGAAACAATTTTAAAATTGTGACGCTCAACTATTGCAACTACTGTAGCCCGCCCACCCACCCAAATATCGATTATCCTGAAGTTTGCTTATCAACCACCGTTAATGTTCTTTGTTTTATGACATTTGAGAGAGTTGATGTCAATTGTCACTTTGATAAGCGGGTAAAGGCAATTACAAATTTCTTGACAACAAAGAGTTGGGCGGGTGAGCGGGGAACAATATTAAAATTGTGATTTTCAACTATTGCAACTACTGTGGCCCGCCCACCCACCCAAATGTCTATTTTCCTAGAGTTTGCTTATCAACCACCGTTAAAGTTCTATGTTTTATGACATTTGAGAGAGTTGATGTCATTTGCCACTTTGATGGGTGAGCAAAGGACATTTACAAGTTTCTTGACAACTGACAGTTGAGGTGGGTGATCAGAGACAATATTAAAATTGTGACGCTCAACTATTTCAACTACTGCGGCAAAATTGTAACCTAAAAATTGCAAAACACATTCACCAGCATAAATATCAAAATGTTGTCTAAATGTTAAAATAATCTTCAACATTGCAGCTACGTGCGGAAAAATTGTTAAAAACAAAAAGTGTCTATTGAGTGTATAAACATTAAAAAAAATAGTCTAATACACACAAAATGTTGTCTAAATGTCAATACAACTGTGAAAATGGTGTTTATAACAGTCAAAATGTAAACTAAATATCAAAATACTGTTTAAAACTGCAAAAAACACCTGATCAAGTGCAAAAATTATTAAAAGTGTCTTATAATTGTGAAAATGTTAAAAGAATGTTTTAAATACGTTAAAAAAATTCACAAACTATAAGATTTGTTTAAAACTGTAAAAACGTTCTAAATATTAAAATAATTTCTCACAAAGATTATTTGTAACACAAAATTGTACAGAAATAATATTTATTGCATAAAATTTGCACAAAATTCATGAAATTAATCAAAAATTGCACAAAATGCTCATTTCTCTCCTACAAGTTATCTAAAATTGCAAAAACACAATTTTTGCACAAAATTTGATCTAAAATTGCGCATAAGACTTATTTATTGCATAAAGTTTGCTATAAAAACAATTATTCTTTTATAAATTCATTTAAACTAAAAAATATCAAGTGTTACACGAAATTTGTCGTAAATCGCTTACAAAGCTCAGTTGTAACGCGAAGTTAGAAAGAACATAAAGTCGATTATTTGCATTGAATTTGCTTAAAAAACAAATTTTTATTTTGAAAATTTATATAAAACAGTTTAGAAGACCGTAGATTACTACAGAATTAATTTAAAAGCACATAGAAACCCTTATTTATTTCATAAAATTTGCTTAAAAACAAATTTTTGTCTTGAAATTAATCTAAAATCACTCACAATGCTCAATTGTAAGTTTATCGAACATTTCACAAAACTCCCATTGGTTGAATGAAATTTGCACAAAAAATTCATATACTTTATAAAAGTTTCTTAAAACTTAAAATTTTATTTTAAATTAATCAAAAATTGTTCACAAAGCTGAATTGTAACACGAAATTTACCAAACATTACACAAAATTGACATTTATTGCATAAAATTTGCGTAAAAATCCAAATTTATATAAAACTGCTCAAAAAGCTTAATTGTAACAAGAAATCGCACAGAAATACCATTTATGTCATGATATGTGCACAAAAAATCCGTTTTTTGGTTAATTTTTTTATTTAAAATGTATATAAAATTGATCAAAAATCACATCTTTTTCTTGTGACAAAATAACTTCCGCATAGAAGTCAAACATGGAATAAAATTGCCCGCCCACTTACCAAATAGTTAGTTATCAAGAGGTTGAATTATGACTTCTCTTGTAACAAGAGACACTCCAGAGCATGCTACAGGCCAAAAGTTTAAAATGAAGTGACCCACCCACTCACCCAAGTGTTAGTTATCAAGAGGTTAGATGGTCCTTCTCTTGTGACAAAATGACTTCTAACGTCCGCATAGAAGACAAACATTCAATTTCTTGATGACAAACACTTAGGCGGGTGAGTGAGACACTCCAAAATTGAATTTGTTAGCAAGTAACTTCTTCTACTGTGACCCACTCACCCGCTCAAGTGTTAGCCATCAAAAAATCTATTGTTTGTCTCACCTCTTGTGTGCTTGGATTTAAATATAAGAGAATTGTTTAACAATAAATCTCTTGATAACTAACGCTTGGGTGGGTGGGTAGAAACAAAGTTTAATTTGTGAGCAAGTTACTTCTTCTACTGTTATTGATACTTACTAAACTATTAAGATAATGTTGAAATGTAACTGTTGAAATAGTAATATCAAACTTGAAAAACCCGCTAAACGCCCTCTATGTCCTGTAAAGACTTTTGTACTCAAAGCGTGTACTTTCTTTATTCACAATGTGAACATTAACAGGTTATAGGCCCAGAACTCACGTGTTTTTAAGAAGTTTAGTTTGAGTGCACAAGAATAGCTGGAAATTATTTGTTAAGTATTCCAAAGTTGAAAGAAAGAGAGAATTATAGTGATTGCCGGTAGAAAACTTCCTAATATTGAAAGGGTTAGGTTAGAAGTGGCAAAGACTAAGTTGATCTTATCTATAGATTCATCTTTATACGTTCATATTAAAGACCAAAATACGACGAAAGCCTTGTGGGGCCATCTCAAGAAGTTATTCGATAATTTAGGGTTCACACAAAGAGTAAGTTTGCTCCGCAAGTTAATCTCTATTCGTTTAGAGAATTGCGATTCGATGACGGAATATGTAAACCAAATGATGCAGACGGGATAGAAACTAAATAGTACCGGATTTAAAATTGTCGACGTATGAATAGGAACGCTCCTACTGGAAGGTCTACCTGAAAGATTTTCTCCTTTAATCATGGCGGTCGAGCATTCAGGCATCAACATCAGCACGGACGCCATTAAGTCCAAGTTGCTAGATATGGAGACAGATGGGGTTGGGAAAGGAAACGCGTTTTAGTAACAAGAAAAAATACCAGGTTGGTAACAGTGTTACTCCAAAGACGACATCTAGTGGCAACAAGAATGTAATCAGAACGGCCATTTTAAAAGTCAATGTACTAAGAAAAATTACTGCAAGCATGAACAACATGGTTCAAGTGGCAGAGAAGTGAATGCATTTAGTGCTACTTTCTTAACAGGACAATTTAAAAAGGACTATTGGTACATCGATTCAGAGGCTAGTTTTCATCTTACCACAAGTGAACAATTTATGAACAACAAGTCGTACAGTTCAAGTGTTCAAAAAATTACAGTGGCAAATAAAGAAAAACTGTCAGTTACATGTGTGGGAGACATTGAATTAACAACAGTAGTAAACTATGACAGACATAGTGCAGTTATAAAAAATGTACTTTTTGTTCCTAGTTTCACACAAATCTTTTATCTGTCAATCAACTAATTAAAAATAGAAATTCTGTCAAATTCACAGAGAATTCCTGCAGCATTTTTAACAGAAATGGTATACTAGTTGGTTTAGCTGAACTTGTACATAATGTATATAGACTAAATTTTGTTAAATCAAATGACATAGAAGACTTGGGCACATAAATTCATCAGATCTAAACAAGATGAGAAATGGTGCAGTAATAGGAAATCAGTTTAAAGAGAATGCAAATCGTGGCAGCAAAAACTGTTGTTTGCTGTAAAAGCAAGCAGACGAGGTTACCGTTCAATAAGCAAAGCTCCAAGTCAGAAGCCATATTGGACGTCATTCACACAGACTTGTGTGAGCCAATGGAAAACAAATCTATTGGAGGATCTAGATATGTTCTTACCTTTCAGGATGATTACAGTAGGATGGTATTCGTTTATTTTCTAAAATCCAAAGAAGCAGTCCACAAATATTTCAAGAAATTTAAAAATGAATTGAAAAATCATCAAGATAGAAAAATCAAGATTCTGCGATCTGACAATGGAAGCAAATTCTGTAATAATGAATACGAGAAGTTTTTGGAGGATCATCCACCAAAAAAACAGCTCCATACACCCCAGAACAAAATGGCTTAGCAGAAAGGATCAACAGAACTCTGGTGGAAAAGACAAGATGTTTCCTTTTCGATGCAAATCTTAAAAAGAAATTTTGGGCAAAAGCTGTGGATACTGCAGCATATTTAAGGAACAGATCAATTTGTTTAGTGATAAAGGATAAAACACCATTTGAGATATGGATCAACAAGAAACCTGATGTAGGTCACATAGGGGTTTTTGAGAGCCAGCTATGGTGCACGTTCAAAAAGTTAAAAGAACTAAATAAAATAAAAAATCCAAAAGAATGATTCTCTTGGGCTACAGTGAACACACGAAAAGATACAGACTGTATGATAAAACAAAGAATAAGGTAATCATCAGTAGGGATGTAATTGTAATAGAAGAAGAAACTGAGCATAGTGTAATTGTAATAGAAGAAGAAACTGATAGCGTGTTAGTCAGAGTCTCAGATTCAGTGAGAGCTAACGCTGCAGACCAACATGATACTTCAGAAGAACAAATCAAAAAAGATGCAGAAACATTTCAGTTAGAAAGCAAAGATAACACAGAAGCAACAAGAAGATCAACTAGAAAACCCAAACCAAAATTGTTTGAGAACTATGTAACGTATATTTGTAAAACTTATACAGCTTTAGAGTGTGACCCTCTTACGGTAAATGAAGCGTTATCAAAACCAGACAACGACCTTTCGAAGGCGGCCATGAGAGAAGATGTAGAATCCTTCCATAAAACAAATGCCTGGGACCTAACCGTACCACCGAGAAACGGTTGTGTAGTGGATTGCAAATGGGTTTTTAAAAGAAAAAATGACGTTCAGGGTGAATTGCGTTATCGTGCGCGTCTAGTGGCCAAAAGCTTTACACAAAAGACAGAAAATCATACACTGGCTATGTGTTTAAATCTGCCAACGCGGCTATCTGCTGGGAAAGCAAGAAACAAGCTACAGTGGCGCTGTCCAGCACGGAGGTGGAATATATCGGCATGTCGGAAGCTTCAAAAGAAGCAGTTTATTTAAGAAACCTATTATTTGAACTGTTGGATTCCTTATGTTGCATAAGAATTTTCAATGATAGCCAAAGTGCGCAAAAGTTGTCGTTAAACCTGTGCACATAAGAGAACCAAATATATTGATGTAAGATATCATTTTGTGCAAGAAGCTGTCACAAACAAATATGTTAGTATATCTTATTTGCCTACAGCAGAGATGACTGCAGAAGTCTTGACAAAGAGTTTGTGCCCGCTAAAGCATAATGAACATGTTACCAATTTAAGCTTAGTTAAAACAAATTCAGATTAGATATAGTGGGAGTGTTGAAATAGTAATATCAAATTTGAAAAACCCGCTAAACGCCCTCTATATACTGTTCAATGTTGCTCAATGTTTGCCAAAGTACTAAGCTTTGAAAATTTGTGTAATCTTGTGCAATTATTATAAAAGCAAATGTGCAAGATTAAGCTTAAAATAATCGTTCATTTTTTCATTTAACGTTCCTTTTAAAATTAATATGGTTAAAAAATAAAATAAACTAAAATCTCATAGGATTAGATTATTAGACCAAAAATTATTTATTTTTAATTAAATAATTTTAATAATCAATATTTCTTATTTTCTATGTGAATTATTAGGATTTCTAGTTATTTTTATGTAAAATATTGTGTTTTCTAGTTATTTCTTTGTAAAATATCGTAAAATATCGTAGCTTGGTTGGGGCACAGATAGCCACCGTAACTTCAAAACTTTGGAGTTTATCAAAAAATTCAAGAAAAACGCAACAGTCCACTTGACTGTAAACAGTGGGAGAAGAGGCGCAAAGACGCTCTCGCACCCGGCGCATCAAATGCTAGTTACGCCACTGGTGGAATGTAAGGGCAAACTGTAGTTTTGTGTATATTAAGTTGCCTATTATACCAGCCAAGCTGTACTAGGAGTGTACTAAGATTATTGTAATTGTAATGCAAAATTATTTGAATTTTTTGGGCTATAAATTATTAAAAAATCTTCATAGCAACAAATTTACAAGAATAAAAATATGATTTTTTATTTATTATTTGACTTCTTTTTTGATGTTTTAAAAACCAGTGCAATGTATGTTAACCAAACAGAAAATAATAATTTTGCTTAACATTTTAAGGCAAAAAATTATTTAAACAAAAACAAAATTTTAAAAAAATGTGTTTTTGGCATTAAATTTCAAAGTATCAAGTTATAAAAAGTAATGCAATATGAGCTAATTATATTGTAATACATAATATTGTGTCAAATGTAGCAAATTTAGAGAACTGATTTTGATTAAAAGTTATTGATATTTTTAAATTTTTAACTTCTCCTTTCATGTTTCAAATTCTAAAGTTGCTAAAAAATGTGTGTATTATGTACCAGAAAATATAATTTCATTCAACAATTTTGGAAAAACCTCATAGCAAATCATTTGGATCAAAAATTATGAAAACTTTAACATTTTATGGTTCTTTGTTGGTTGCTGACTATACAAAAAACTTTATTTCGTTCAAATTATTAAAAATATTTAGATTGAAAGTTATAGACAGTTTTTTGAAGTTTTTCTGTAAACAATCAAAAATATTTACTTAAAAAAAGAGCACTTGTCCAGTTAAAAGAAGATATCTAAACAACCATAACACATATCAATATTCTATCAGATTATGCAATTTTTTTTTTACGTAAGACCCTTTTCTCCTGATCGGTAGTGCTCGCTCCTGATTGTTTCCACTTTACTCCGGAAATAAATAAAATCTTACCTCCTTCCTGATAATTTACAAACCAAAACCAATCAGGAACAAAGGTTCCTACCTTTATTTACATGTTCATCTATCAAACAAATTAGATTACAACTTGCAGCATATTTTTAGGTTATATTAGTGGTATGAAATACTAACCACAAAGTTATAATTTTTTTTCCACAACTATCAATTGTAAAGCTAGAGATCAAATCAAGTTTGTTTAATTACTATTACAAAATTAAATGAAAGCATTACAACATATTTCATAATGTTAATGTAACATACACAACAATAAATTTAATTAAATTACCTATAATGTGTAAAGGCGGTGGAGCTTCATACCAATCCCGTTTCTGCATACTCTCAAATCCAGCTTCAAAATTATAACTTCTGATATCATCAACTTCAATAATCATTTCCGTATTCGAACTGGCTTCTTGCAATAATTCCAACGTAGGTACAAACCTCGGATCCTTTTCAACAACAATCAATTTCTTCGGTTGTCTACGTAAAATTGATCTGGTAATACTACCCGGACCAGGACCAACTTCGCAAACATAATGATCCTGAATGCGTCCAGCTGCTTTAACAATCTTATCGGTTATGCGTTCATCTAATAAAAAATTCTGCGATAATTGCTTAAGTGCTCTTAATTTGTATAAACGTATTAAATCTCTAATTGTTGGTAATGGAGGTAAGCGTATAGCGTTTACAGCCATTATTGTTTTTCTACAATTTTAAGAGGTTCGTCAAAATCGTCAAGGAATCGTTCTTGACGGACTGCAAACATGGAGTAGAGGTATATGCCGACAACACCACATCCAATAAGGGAGCCAGTGAGTAGGTTGTTTTTTCTTATTCTTCTAAGCTTATCTACACGATCTCGGTTCTGTTTTTCAACATACTTTATGAAATCTAAGTCTGTACCTTTCAATTTACTGAAATCAACACTTGGCATGCGATCTTTATCACTCATCTCAATTAATATGATTAAACTTGCTTACTTACAATAGATTTATAACATTTACGTCGTTGGAATTTACTTATTTGTGATAATTTTAGATATCGAAATTACCTCTTAACCTCACACCTTACATTACTTTGCGCAAGACATCAAATATCAATTATTTAAGTTACACATTATTATGCAACTAAGTATACTTTATTATACAGGGTGACTCAGTAACAATAAAAATAAATAGTGCATTTCTTAGTCCTTACTACGAGAGATATGAACGGTACTATCAAGTAATGTAAGATTTGTCAGCATATACATTCAAATATATATCAAAAGCATTTTTAGTTTAAATTGCGTAAATTCTGACATATCTTGCATTGAATTTAATGCACATTATATGATATATAAAATTGTTCTAATGCAACCAGCCAGAAAAAGCAAACACAGAAATTCTCCGCCAAGCGTACAAGAGCATAGTCTAGTAAACCACTTGCAATTACTTTACTTTTTGGGGTAGGCAGTAACACTCTCCAATAGCCTACTTTGGATTGGTTACTTTTTACAATTTGTTTTTACGTTTTTTCGTCTTTTCTTTGATTCAACAATATCCGTACATCTGGTTATGCATGCTTTCTTATTTTTTCTATTATTAATTTTTTTTTTTCATTCATCTACAACATTCAACCAACTTTTACGTGGTTTACTTCTATATTTTGATCTAAATGAATTTCTATTATAAATTTGTTTTGTTATTCTATCCTCAATTATTTTCTAAACATGGCCAAACCAATGTAGAGTACTACGTTTGTACAGGTCTAATGGTGTTACTTTTAAACCACATTCGTTTTTTATTCACTTATTTCTTCCGACCGCGTTTACTTTAATTTTGTGTTCTTGACATACCCATGCTTCAGATCCATACAACAGAGTTGGTGTCAATTTACTTTTGTCTCCTTGGACAATACTTCATTTTTTGCAATCTTACACATACTTTCAACTACTGCGACAACTTTGCGATGCTTTCACTTATTTTTCAATTTCTCTATCTAAATTACCATTCTTATTAAACATTTTTTCCAGATTTACAAAAGCATCCACCTGCTCTATGCGTTCACCGTTTAACCTGATTCTACACACGGTACCTTAATTTTGTCATATTTTAAAACCGTATTTAGTTTATGATGCGGGTAAACTAATATTACACCAAAAGCTACGTTGAGTAAATGAGAAAAAAATGTGTAGACACAAATTTGCAATAATTAGCACTTGACGTAAGGTACTTAACGCCCAACCAGCACCAAGTGTACATTAAAGAAAGAAGATAAAAATGTACTCCTCGCCCGCTTTACATCCATTTTCAGCAAAATAAACTTTCAACTAGATTTCGACCGACTCGACAGTCGGGTTCATCTATTATCAACACTTAAAAGATTTCATTACACGGTTTTTTTTTCACTCCAATAAACTAATTTGCAATAATAAGAACCCAACTTGTAAAGCTCGTAACACTCGGCCACTATCAAGTTTACATCAAGAAAGAAAGATGAATTAAATTACTGTACAGTTAACGCCTAACGTGTAAACCATTTAGAATCAAGCCACCCACAATATTTGAACATAAGAACACCACAAATTTTAAACCTAAAACCCTAAAATCAACAACAACTCAACAAGAACCAAATAAAACTTAACTGGAGTATTTTGGCTGCTGGTAAGAAAACTGTCAGTTCCTGCGTACCCAAGCGATGCAGTAATACAATTCTTCTACAACTAGTTACTGAAAAAGATGCAAAAAGTCATAAAACATATAGACTTCTCAACTTTAGCAGGTCTTGTGGAAAAGTTAAACAAGATAGAAATTAAATTCTAAGGCTACACTCTACATAAATACAAAATAGTGAACCAAAATCAATTGACTTTTTTTAAAGTGTGTCACAATACTAAATTGTAAAAAATAACACAATTTTAGTTAAAACTATTAAAAGTTTGCCTTTTTTTAAGTTAAGAGTTTATTTTGCAGTTTTGAGTTTGCACTTTTCTCATTACCATACCCCCACAAAAACTTTTTTAACAACTACCCACGCAAGTGCTTGTAGTGAAACTGCATCACAAACACTCGAGCAAGTTTGTAAAAACTTTAATTTAAACTACACGCCAACAAAGTTTAAATTTAATTGCTGCCCACAAACATTTAAGCGGGTAGGTAAGAAAAGCCAATTTGAACCACAAACCTACAAAGTTTAAATTTTGTTTTTGCCACCCACCCAAATGTTTGTAGTCAACAAATTGAATTACAAACACTTGAACAAGTGAGCAAAAAACGCCAATCTAAACCAAACGCACACAAAGTTTAAACTTAGTTAACGTCCACCTACGCAAGTGTTTGTAATAAAGAAAATGAATTACAAACACTTGAGCGGGTGGGTGAGAAGCGCCAATCCAAACCACACACATACAAAGTTTTAACTTAGTTCCCAACCACCCACTATGTAAAATTGGTTCAGAAACACTGTCGGGTAAGCAAAAACTTCAATCCAAACCACACGCCCACAAAGTTTAAACTTAAGTTCTGCCTACCCACTCAAGTGTTTGTAGTAATAAAATTAGATTACAAACATTTGGGCAGGTGAATGAGAATCGCCAACCTAAACCATAAACCTACAACGTTTAAGCTTAGCTCCCGCCCACTCCCAAGTATTTGTAGTCAAAAAATTGGATCATAAACACAAACACTTGGGCAGGTGAGCAAGAAACGCTAATCTAAATCAAACGCTCACAAAGTTTAAACTTAGTTAACGCCCACCTTCACAAGTGTTTGTAGTAAAGACATTGGGCGGCTGGTTGGAAAACGCCAATCTAAACTACAAACCTACAAAGCTTAAATTTAGCTCCTGCCTACTCCCAAGTGTTTGTAATCAAGAAATTAAATCACAAACACTTAGGCGTGTGAGCAGACAACGTCAATATAAACCAAACGCACACCAAGTTAGATAACGTCGACCCACTCAAGTGTTTGTAGTGAAAAAATTGATTCACAAACTCTTGGATGAGCGGATAAGGAAGATCAATCTAAAACTAACTACATACCTACAAAGTTTAAACTTAGTTACTGACTAACCACCCAAATGTTTTTACTAAAGAAATTGAATCACAAAGACTTGGGTAGATGGGTGAGGAATGCCACTATAAACCACACGCCAACATAGTTTAAATTTAGTTAACGCCCACTCGCTCAAGTGTTTGTAGTCAAGAATTTAGATCACAAACACTAAACAGAGTAGGCAAAAAACGCTAATCCAAAACCACACGTCTACAAAGTTTAAACTTAGTTTCTGCTCACTCACTTAAATGTTTGTAATAAAGAAATTAGATCACAAATACTTGCAAGTGGATGGAGAAAGCTAATCTAAACCAAACGCCTACAAAGTTTAAACTTAGTTCTTAACCACCTACTCAAGTGTTTAAAATAAAGAAATTAGATAACAAACACTTGGGCAGGTGAGTAAGAAACGCCAATCCAAACCACACGTCCACAAAATTTAAACTTAGTTCCTGCTCACCTACTCAAGTGTAATGTAATAAAAAAATTGGATCACAAACACTTGGGCGAGTGAATGAAAAACGCCAATCTAAACAATACGTCCACAAAGTATAGACAAGTTAAACACAGTTTAAACCTAGTTTCCGCTCACCTACCCCAGTGTTTAAAATAAAGAAATTAAATCACAAACACTTGAGCGGGTGTGTGAAAAACACCAATCTAAAACACACTTTAGTATTTGTAATAAAATAATTAAATCTCAAATACTTGGGTGGGAGAGTAGAGAACGCCATCCTAAACCACACAACTCAAAATTTGAAATTTAGTTCTCAACCATTCAACAAGTGTTCAAGCATAGTTTATGATGTTTATGACAGTTCAAAAACATTTGTTAACGTTGATAACAACTCACAAATATTTTATAACGTTTATGACTGCTTACAGACATTTTATAACGTTTATGATATCTTACAAACATTTTATAACCGTTTGTAAAGATTTTATGACAGCTTAGAAACATTTGATAACATTTATGATAGCTCAGAACCAATTATTAACTGCTCACAAACATTTTATAATATATTATATATTTGAGACATTTCACAAATATTTTATGACGTTTATAATAGTTCAGAAACAATTAATGACAATTTACAAACATTTTATGACGTTTGTAACCTTTCACAAGCATTTTATGATCGCTTAGGTACATTTTATGACAGATCATTGACATTTTATGACGTTTATGATATCTCACAAACATTTTATGACAGTTTAAAAACAGTTTATGACACCTTATGAACACTTATGACAGCTTAGAAACAATTATTGACTGCTCACAAACATTTTATAATGTTTATAACACTTTACAAACAATCTATAAAGTTTATAACATCTGACAAACATTCTACAACTGCTCAAAAACATTTTAAAACGTTTATGACTGCTCACGGACATTTTATGACGTTTATATTATCTCACAAACATTTTATGACAGTTTGAAAACAGTTTATGACAATTTAAGAACATTTGGTAATATTTATAACAGCTGAGAATCAATTATTGACTGCTCACTAACATTTTAAAACGTTTACAATACTTCACAAACATTTGATGACGTTTATGATATCTCACAAACATATTATGACAGTTTAAAAACATTTTATGACACCTTATGAACACTTATGACAGTTTATAGAAACAATTATTGACTATTCACAAACATTTTATAACGTTTACAACACTTCACAAACATTTTATAAAGTTTGTAACATCTTATTAGCATTCTACAACTGCTCAGGAACATTTTAAAACATTTATGACAGCTCACGGACATTTTATTACGTTTATGATATTTCACAAACATTTTATGGCAGTTTAAAAACATTTTATGAAAATTTAAGAACATTTTGTGACATTTATGACAGCTCAGAAACAGTTATTTACTGCAAACAAATATTTTATAATGTTCACAACACTTTACAAACATTTGATGACGTTTATAACATCTGTCAAGCATTTTATGACCTATAACGTTTATGGAAACTTACACATATTTTTTTATGATATTTATGACAGCTCAGAAACAATTAATAATATCTCAAACTTTTTATGATCGCTCAAAAACATTTACAACTTTTGTGATAACTCACAGACATTTTATGGCGTTTATGATATCTTTTAAACATTTTATGACATTTAGAGAACATTTAATGACAGCTCAGAAACAATGAACGACATTTGAAATATATTTAGTTTATAACAGTTCACAAAGATATTAAACAGTTCAGAAAGATTTAATGAATTTTATGACTGCTGACAAACATGTTTTGACGTTTACAACAATTTTGAAACAATTTAGAACGTCTATGACAGTTATAACATTACACAAATATTTTATGACAGATCAAAAACAATTTATGACGTTTATAACAGTTTAAAAAAATTTGATGTCATTTATAATAGCAAACAAACAAACTCATCCGCCAAAGTGTTAGTTATCAAAAAGTTTCTCTTATCTGCAAGCGTTAAAAGTCTCTATGTCAAAAGAGGTAACAGTGAAGGTAATATTCAATCCCTAAATGACAGACATTTGAGTGGGTGAGTGGGTCATTTCAGAACTCAAGTACGGACAAATAATTTAAATTGGGGTGTTCGAGAGTGTAACACCCAAGAGTTTCTCATCAAGAGATTGAAAGTTATTCCTCTCTTCAAGCGTTAAAAGTCACTATGTGAAAAGAGGCAATAGTGATACTAATCTTCTGATGACCAGCACTTGGGTAGGAGGTTGTTACACTCTAATTTATGATTATCTTCGAGTAACTTAAACTAGAGTGCCTACTTAAACGTTCAAGTATTTGTTATCAAAGGATTGAATTGAAGTCTCTATATTCAAAGAAGAAGTGATGATACCAACCCTTGATGACCATCATTTGGGTGGGTGAGTGGGATACTCCAATTCATGATTGATTTCGCGCTTAAGTGTTTGTCATCACAAGATTAGAAACTAATATTTCTATTTGCAAGCATTAGAAGTTTTAAAGTTAGAAGAGAAGAATATAATATTCAATCGCTTAATGACGAAAATGTGCGCGGGTGAGTAGGGAGGCACTTTAGAGCATAATAACGGACGACTAGTTTGAACTAGAGTAAAGTTGTATAAATCCACCTATTGGTAACATTAATCAATTTAACCTCAAAAGTGTCAATTTCTTAGATTTAACTAGACAGAGTAAAGCTGTTTCAAACCAAATTTTCTTCAAATTAAGCAATTTCTTTTGTGTTCAAAATTCAATTCAACATATTATTATTCTATAAATCATTAATTTAACTTCAAATATGCAAATGGATTGAAAATTTCTTCAAATCAAACAGTTTTTTTATATAAATTGTCTTTAGAAGATAATTGTACATATGAATTTATAAACGTAGTAAGCACTCTTTTAATTTTTGGAAAAATCGAGCGCCAAAGCACGCCAATTATGAGTCAAAAGTACATTACCAAAATAGGCAAATTGACATAAGCTGTGAATTAGCCCATGTTGGTTATTTTTATAACATTTAACTATTGAGAACTTTCCTAAAAGTTTTTATTGTTTATGTAAAATAATGCTGTTGCGCCTATGGCAAAGCACTTCGACTTGTTTATTTACTGTATGCATAGTAAAACGGTTTTTTCTTATCATAATTCGTGCAAAGTAATATAAATTTGCAAAATTTAGTTCGAAAGAAAGAGATACAAATATCCGTCGTACCCTATTGTTTTAGAAATACGGAAAGTGTTAATTTCCAGACCCAATATTTTGGATCACCCTGTATAGGACAAAAAAAATTAAAACACAAAACCTACCAGAAAATCATTTTCCATAACTATTATTTCTTATCTTATATATTATACAAGTACAATAAATGTTACGTTTGAACATCTCTATACACTAAATGAAAATGGAATAGGCGCTACTATACATCATATTGTTTCATTTTTACCTCAACCGATGCCTAACATAAGAGTAAATTAAAATCCGATTACATTTACAGTAATGATGACACACTTAATATTACTTAACTATTATTGTACAAGCTTCTCTAACAACATTTATAACAATTACTTAATGTTTCAACAATTAATAATAAAGTACAAATATTATACAATCATATTGCAAAATTAATTGTAAGGTGATAAATTTATATAATTTTAAAAACAATGGCAGTGTATGAAACATAATACTCGCTGCCATTTAGTTTGGGGTAATCATACAAATTATTAGATATTGCATAAAAATGATAAATTATTGGATTATCATTTTAAAATAGTATGTCATCGTCTCCTTCATCAAGCATATTTGCAGCAAAATCGGAATCTTCTAATTTACCTTGGGCGGCTAAAGCTGCTTTAATAGCATCTGTCTTGGCTCGGGCAATACGTTTCTTATCTTGGATTTTCTTGAGACGATAAAATTCTTCTCTTTCCAATTCGTCAAGTTCGGAAATAATGTAAGCCAAAGTTCTTTCAATTCTTGGAATAATTACTGAGGAAAATAATATTTTGTTATTTTTATATCAGAAGGAATTAATTAGTTCTTACCATGCTCGATTGCGTTTACTCTTCTGTTTGTGATTTTGATCACTTCATCAAGTGTGACGAATGATGTTTGTAGAGATGCTAATTCCACTAGCAACTTGACTGCACTTTGATAGTTCTTCTTGAGTTTGGCCAATTGTTGACCACCTCTGGCAAGACCAGCCAATTCGTATGTGTCTGTACCGTCTTGGTAGCTTTCAAATACGGGTAGAGTGACACCTATAATTAAGTTTATATAAAATCAACAATTAAAACAAATGTCATGTCAAAATATCAATAAATCAAATTGCTTGTCAAGTTAGGTAGACAAATTAAATTGTATCAAATGTCAAAATTGACACATAAAATTATTCAATACAAATTAGTTGGTAGCTTATATGTTAAATGCAGTTGACATTGACTTATAAATTATCCTATAAACACATCAAAATAATGTGATTATTAATTGCAAATGCAAATAAATGCAGTTGGCAACACATCAAAGAAACATAAATACACTTGTCAAGTTATGCATAACACTCAGTATAACTGAGAAATAAAATTAGGAAGTTGACATTGAATATAGTTGATTACACAATAAACAAACAAAATTGCCATATAATACAGTTTCATATTTTCACCATTAGTAATCATAACAACACAAGTAACAGCATACTTGTCAAGTAAACTTGCAATTGAAGTTATGTACTATAATAATACGAAAAAATCACTCAAATGCAGCTTGACTTAATGTTACCCATTATTGAACTTTGGCTGTTGACTCTATGTGATCATGTGATTTGACCTAATATCAATGTTGTTCTTAACTACAAAAATGTTTAAAGGCATAAGTGACTCATGTTCATATTAAATTATTGATTCCAGAAACAGATTTATTATATTACTACAAAAATCAAAAGATGTCATTATAAGATGATATCTTCTGTTATTTTATATAACATGAGAGCACACCAAATTCTAATTCATCCTTAGTACTAGTATCAAGTTGACAGTTATAATGTTCCAAAACTTAAAAAGTAATTACATTTCTACCTAAACATTACCAGTCTCTTAAAGCACACTTTCTTTTAGGGAAAAGAGATCAGTTAGAGCTTCTTTCAACATACTTTCTCATTATCAAATACTTATTTGCAAAAACTAGTACAAAAAAGTAATTTAAATCCATAAATGTTCCCTTCCTCTTCTATAAATACGAGTATATTGTTTGTTACAGTTTCCAATATTATAATTATTACAATAATAATGGTACATTATAGCAGAAACATCAAATTTAAATTATATAATTTTAATATTTATTTGACATTGACATGACATTTGTAAATATTATTAATAAAACATCAAGTTCTATAATTTATTTATTTAATGCTTACTTGTATTGAAAATATCTATTATATCAATACTGACATTTATTAAAACTTTTTAATAGTCTAAAACAATATAAACAATATGATTGTGACCCAATCTATTACAATAATCTGTCATTAACATTTAAGCCATTTCACGACTATTCAAACAATTAATTAATCATGATCAAATTAATTTATTTATTTATTGAAAAAGCCTCAACAATTTTACAAACTAAGAGAATTTAATTAAATTCTTATATCATTTCATAACATTTTCAGAATTAACTATAACAATTATATAAACAAATATCTTACCAGCAACGTTATCCTTCTTAGTACGGATTTTAATCTGCGCCTTAGTAACGTTCTGTAAAACAACTTGATTGAAATCACCCGTTGTGAATTTAGCTTCAGCCAATGAGAATGCAGCCTCCTTCATCACTTCTCCCATAAGCGTCTTTGTCTGCAATCAATTAACAACGTTATAAAACCAATGACACACTTAAATCACATATGTACCTCAATGATCTTACTCAAGATCATACGGAAACGCATCTGTAAGGCATCAGCTTTTTTCTTAAGTAAACTGTGACCTTTCTGGGCGCCCTTTAGTCTGGCTTTCATTAACATTTGTGCCCTATAATGAAAGAACATGGGTCAGGGGGTTACTCCCAATTCTGAAGAGGATGTTTTCTTTTGGATTTCTTACATGTTTGGTTGTAATTTTATAGGGGTCTGTTGTACTTACCCTCTGGAAGGGAATATTGGTAGCCTCTCTTTTCCAGACATTTTTGTAGAAAGTTGTGCACAAAATTATTAAACCTGCGCCCTGGTCAGCTGACTTTGATGTATTAATTCTGTCATATGGTCTATCGCTGCGCCCCCTTGTGTTTATTAAAATTAATAATTTGTGTGCATCTGGTTGCATACAGTCAATGTCTAAAATATAATTTAATGTACAGGATGATTCATTACCAGTTTTGTAGTAAAAGCTATTATATAACATTTGTAATAGATTTATTATTATACATGCGTTAGTATTATTAAACATTATTTAAAAATTTTAAATTTGCAGCCATTTGTCTTTCAAGTATTCATTTTAAATATTCATAATAAAAACACTCAGTTTTGTAAACAATTTATGTAGCAGTTTTTCTTGTATTAGTCTAGTGCAAAAAGTGCTGCAACATTAGTTTTATTCTCAGAAGCGGCCAATATAATTTGTAAGGTAAATGGCAAATTAGCAAAGTTTAGTTAATCTAAGGACTGGACCATTTAAATTTAAAACAAATTTTGATACAATTGTGATAATAAGATTGTCGTTTAAAAACGTTTGTAAATTACATGTTTTTAATTAACTTTGTTCTTAAAAACGTAGTAATAATACAGTTTAAATATGTTTATTTTATCATTTTGCAGCAAACATTTTACAGAATAAAATGAAGTTAGAAATAAAAGATATTTCAGACATTTTACTACTAACTTAAAATACATTTATTATATTAATCTCAAATCACAAACTAAGTTAAACAAACAATTAAACTATGATTGAAATATCAGTCGTTAGTGGTGTAGTTTGGATTCTAAGTTAAACAGTAGATCTTGCATGTTTGTGTAAAACTATTATTGCACATAATTTACATAAAACAGAGTCGTTTCTAGCAAGTGCGGCATTATAAAAAGAAGAAGAAGAAAAAGCCAAATATTTCTCCTTTTATAGACAACTGTTGTGTATTGCAATAAGACACTGTTGTTCATACGTTTATTTTCATATTAGTCACATTACATATTATATACGTGTTCACTAGCGTGGTTGTGGAAGAACTTCCTCCTGCGCGATGCATAACATATAACCTGCGCGATGCATAACACATAATCTGCGCGATACATAACACCTCGGCCTTAAGATAATTTCTTTCTCCATTTGTAAAACATACGATACTCTTAAAATAATACAAATAAACATATATAATTATTTAAGCCACTGTTGTATAGTATTGTGGTTTGACGTAAGCTGTAACAGAGAACATGATTAAAGATATCTTTTTGGTTTTGTTATTTTCCTAGTAGGCCTTGATAAGGTATCAATAGGCCGTTTGTCTGTCGTCGGATTTGCCATTGCTTCGGTTTCAACGGGAGGTTCGGTTGTACTCAAACATGTCTTTTCCGGTTCTACAATTCTTCCGATCTTTCCGGTTTCCTGTGCGTTCCGATTCGCTGGTGAATTGGTTGCTCTTTCCTCTCTACCTATCATCTGATCTCGAAGTCTGCTCCACAATCGACCATCTTCTAATCTGCACTTGTAAATCACGTTTCCTTGCCTCTCTTCTACTTTCGCCTTCGTCCATTGTTCTTTATTCACGTTCGTATAATTCTTCACCATTACACACTGCCCTTCCTCAAATTTCTTGCCCTCATCGATCTTTGTAGATCTAGGTTTATTAATTTCTTTTAACAAATCTAATCTCATCCGTAATCGATGATTGTACATTCTTTCCGCTGGGCTCATCTTCGTAGTGCTGTGTGTGACGTTTCGATAATGCAACAAAAATCTTGCGATTAAAGTTTCTAACGGAACGTTTTTATTTTTCGGATTGTCAAGCGCTGCTGATAACTTTGTTTTAAAAATTTTCACAGCGTTTTCGGCTAAACCGTTGCAACTAGGGTTTCCTGGCGGTGATGTTAAGTGAGTTATTCCGTTTCTACAAAAGGATTGTAGTAACGTTTTCGACAATAGAGAACTGCCATTATCTGAAACGACTATTTTTGGAATTCCGTATCTAGCAAAAGTTTTGCGAAGTTTCCCTTCGGTCTGGTCCGATGCTATACTGCTCATGACGAACATTTCTGGCCACTTGGTGTAAGCGTCAATTATTATCAGAAACTCCTTCCCATGGAATGGTCCCGCAAAATCTAAATGTATCCGTTCCCATGGTTCTGCACATTCCGGCCATGGCGTTAATTTTGCCTTTGGCGGATTATCGCGTTTTTGTAAACATAGTTTGCACAAATGCAACCTCTTCTCGATATCTGCATTTAACTTTGGCCACCATATGAACGTTCTTGCCATAGTCTTTGTTTTGACAATTCCCATATGATTCATATGAATTTCGTCTAACATGGTTTGTCTTAAATTTGCCGGAACTACGACTCTACATCTCCATAAAATACAACCTTTTTCAATCGTCAGTTCGGTTTTTCGATGGAAATACGGTTTTAGTTCCTCTTGTACTTCGTTCGGCCATCCCTCTTTCACATACTTTATTACTTTTTGTAATATCGGGTCGTTCTTCATCTCTTGAGCCACCTTCTTGTTGTCTATCGGCCATTCGTTTGTTGTGGTGAAGTTCAAGTATTCGAATTCGCTCTCGTAATCACGCGATATGTAATTTACGTTTTCCGGCATTCTGGACAAGAAATCTGCTACTGAATTCTGTTGACCCTTCACGTATTCTAACTGATAGTCAAATCCCGCTAAGAATATAGCCCAACGTTGCATTCTGCTCACGTACATCTGCGGAATTGGTTTATTTCCGCGAAATAACGCTAAAATTGGTTTGTGATCCGTTTTAAGCGTAAATTTTGCTTCCATTAAGTACTGTTGAAATCGTTTTACTCCAAAATAAATCGCTAAAGCCTCTTTGTGTATGACCGAATACTTAACTTCTTGTGGCATTAGTTTTCTAGATGCGTAGGCAATAGGTCTGAGCTCTCCGTCGCTCATTCTATGCATCAAGGCTGCTCCTACTCCTACCTCGGAAGCATCACTCATTAAAACTATTTCCAACTCTGGATTAAAATGGACTAAAATCAAATCCGATGAGATCATTGCTTTTTTGCAATTTTCATCCCAGACAAATTTGGCACTTTTAGCCAGCAAGTTATACAGCGGTTCTAATAGCATTGCTGCATTCTGTATATAACGATTGTAATAGTTAACAATCCCTAAAAACGAACGTACTTGTGATACCGTTGTTAGCCTCTGCGCGTTGACAATAGCATGTATTTTATTGTCTGTCTTCATAAGTCCTTGCTTATTTATCTTAAGTCCTAGATAAGTAATTTTGTCTTGAAAGAAAACACACTTACTCCGTTTTGCTTTAATTCCGATTCCTTCAGTTTGTTCAACACCGCCTCTAATTGTTCCCAGTGTTCTTCTTTGGTCGAACCGGTAATTATAAGATCGTCGAGAAAGTTTACTGTTCCTTTAATTGGTTGCAATAATTGTTCCAAATATTTCTGGAACTTAGCAGCAGCCGGTGCAATTCCGTATGGCATACGATTTATTTGGAAAATTCTTTTTGGAGTGTTCCATGCTAGCAACTTCTTCGACTCTTATCTAACTCAAACTGTGCGTAAGCCTGATCTAGATCGATCTTACTAAACTGACAACCACCTTGTAGATTCATAAATATTTCTTGTATCTGCGGCAAAGGATGTTTACACTCTTCTAAGTATTTATTTATACTCGCCTTATAGTCTCCGCAAAGTCGAATTTCTCCTTCGTGCTATAGTACAGGTACTAACGCCGTGCACCATTCGCTTGATTCTATAGGTGTAATGATTCCTTCGCGTTCTAATTTGCATAGCTCGTCTTCGATTTTCTTCATAAAAGCCAACGACGCGTTTCTCGATTTACAAAATACTGGTTGGGTTCCTGGTTTGACACGAACTGACACCTTTGCATGCTTGTACTTTCCCAAACCTCCGTCGAAAACCTCCGCGTAATTTTCTAACAAATCCGCTATCTTTTTGTCAGTAGCACCCATATTCATTACTGGAACATTAAAAAACACGTTAAAATCGTAAATAAAGTCCAGTCCTAATAAATTTGGACCGTTACTTTCTACCACATTAAAACATATTTTTTTACAAACATTATTGTACGTCACAAATACTTTAAAATAACCTAACGGTTTCATGTTTTTGCCTGAATACGTTCTAAAAATTACGTTCGAATCAAATAGTTTTACATTTCTAAAATATTTGTCAAATGTCCTCTTATTCATTAACGATAACTCTGCTCCCGAGTCAATTTCCATTTTAATTTCTAATTTATTAATTAAAACGCTTGCAACAATAGAATCATGCACTTTACGTATATGTTGAATAGGTATTTCCAATTCCTTGATATTAAAAATAGGCGTAAATTCGTTATCAATTTCGTAATAATTATCCGAACTATTTTCGTTACTTACATAATTTTACATTTCCTTGCTAAATGGCCCTTTTGGAGACATATTCTACAATTGTAATTTGTGTATCTGCATTGTTGACCCACAAAATGATTTTTCCCACATATCCCACAATCCTTGTCTTGTAACATGTTGTTGCTGGTTCCTCGATTTGACTCTGGACGATGTCCACTTCTCCGTTGTTGGTTTTCTCTCCACTTTTCCTTGTTCTGCTGCTGGAGTCTTCCTTGTGGTCGATCCTTGTTGTACGTCTGCCCTTTGCGATTCCCTGTCTGCTTTACCCAATTCACGTCCTGCGATCTGCTGCATTTATTTGCTACTACCATCTCCTTCTGCGAGGCGATCTTTACAATGTCTTGTAACGTTGCTGTTTCCTTTTCTTCGCAGACTCTGTCTAATATCGGCCCAAGTTTCATGCCCGATATTAACTTCTCCTTTAGCGCGAAATCCAGATTATCCTCGAACTTGCAATTTGTCGCTAACTTCTTTACTCGTGCATTTCCGATTAAACCCGGTAATGCCGCAGCTACAGCCATTTTATTAATTTTTTTGTTGCCAACTCGATCTCAATGTGAACTACTCAACAGCGTTGCCTTTCCTTATCCAATCTGATAGAAAAAAAAACACCACATGTACTCTTCGTTACTTTTCCGATAATTAATGCACTGTGATACGATTACTTGGATTTATTCCTGACTAGTTACGTTTCATCCTCGTCGCCATATGTTGTGTATTGCAATAAGACACTGTTGTTCATACGTTTATTTTTATATTAGTCACATTACATATTATATACATGTGTTCACTAGCGTGGTTGTGGAAGAACTGCCTCCTGCGCGATGCATAACATATAACCTGCGCGATGCATAACACATGATCTGCGCGATACATAACAACAACTTACATACATAACGAGTTTTCTTGATACTAGCATTTTACCAGCTGATGATCTTAATTTAGAACATTTGTAGAAAAAAAATCTCCGAAAAAAATTATATAATATAAATTTAACAAACTTGGTAAAACATTTTATTTCTTTTAATAGATGTAAAAACTGTCATGTAAATCATGTCATTTACTTATTTATCAGATACATTACGTATTGACTATGCTCAATCGTGTTTTGTTAAGAAAATTTTATAGTTTTAATGCAGTCTTTTTAATAGTGTGTAGTGTTTTGTCTTTTTTTATTGAGCGTTTTAGAGACCAAGTTAATTTACATTACTACAAAAGTTGTAAGGTTAAATTCTTTGTAGTTGATGTTACAACAGCTTATTAAGTAAGTTATAAATTACATTGTCTAATTCCAGATTTATAAACTCAAAACTTGTTTTGCTAATTGTTGATTAGCTTTGAGTTTACAGATATTGTTCTGGCTATTATAGTTGCAATCAGCCAATATATTCTTTGCTAATTTTCAAATTGAGTTGAAAAATGCAACCGCCAATAAAATCCTAGATTGAAATAATCTTCTGGATTCTAGATTTAAAGTTGAAATATAAAGTAAAGTATACTGCACGTAGGCGTCATTTGGCTCTTCCTCCAGTAGTAATCTCACTCTGTTGTCTTGGCATTTAACCACCTTATGTGGTTGATGTTTGCAGAGCTTGGAGAGGTCTGCTTTATACTGGCCATGTCAAGCCAGCAGCTCTCCAACATGACTATCTATTGTATGAGAGAACCAGACATGTACATAACAAGTGCTTAATTGTCTCGTCATTCATTTTACATCTTTTATACGTTGAATTGTTTTTAATACCAATCGTATGCATGTGTTTTCTTAGTTGACAGTGTCCTGTTAAGATTTCTGTTATAATTTAGAAGTTCTTTTTAAACAGTTGCAAGTAGTAATCAGCTGTCTTAGCGTTTGAGGCAGTAATTGCTTTCTTTGCCTGTCTGCAGCTTGCAGTGTCAGTGCATTGCTTGTTTTAATTTTTAGTACTTATTTAAGCTTTTAAGTGGTAAAGCGGTCAACGGATCAGGTCCAAACGCCATAAGATTTTACTCTTAACGCACCAAACCGTTCGTTTTAATGTTACCTACTTTGTTAGAGTATCTTTTTGCTCAGAGCAATTTTGTGTTTTTCCTACAGGCTGTTAAAGTAAAGGCTTGGTGACATAAATTTAGTTTTACAGTTTTTTTTTTAAGAACCTATTTAGTTTTTAGATGGTTCAAATTTACCGCTTAGCAGTATTGTTATGTTATCTGCGTAAACAATTGTATAGAAACCACTATTACTGAGTAGCTGTATAAAGCTGTCAACAACTTTCTTGATTGTCAAATCTCTTACAATAACAGTAACGGCTTTTTTAGCCATCTACTAATTGTGGAGTTTACATTATGTATTTTTTATCAAATAAGCTTGCAACCTCCCAGAATCAATCATGGATTGTTTATCACTGTGTTAGTTATTAATTATGACATATTTTGGTAACATAACTGAAATTGATAATAAATTATTAAAGACAATTATGCTTTACAAGTACAAACAGGATCTATAGAGTGTACTGCAATATACTCCACTAACTTTGTAAGTGAGAATAAATAAATTTTGGGTTTATAGATCTAAAATCAATCCAAGGTTTAATCTCTGACTATTAGTACAAGCATAAGTTTTTCAACACAGCAAAAAATCTTTTAAAATTAGTCGCATTTTTTTCTAATACATTTTACTTCTACGGCAAAACTTTTTATTTGTATTACCAAAAGTTTTTTGATTTTCTGCAGTTAGAAAAGCAGCTGCATGCTTAGTTTATGCGTTTTGTTATTTTTTTGTTGTTATTTTTATTCATTTTGCGTCAATTTGTCCTTTTTTCAAAACGTGTAAACTTGAACTTAGACACACTAAAGTTAAGTTGTTTACGCGCATGATAAGTGGTTTGTTTTTTAAGTACAACTGTTATTTTTTAATTGCCTGTGTATTGAATGTGGTTTTTACTTTTTTAAAATCTTAATCAATGTTTTCTCTTATCAAAAAGGTTTAATTTTTTCTAAAGATTGGTCAGAAAGGCAGCGGTACTATATAAAGGGTCTTCCATTAAGAGCGCTTCCATTTGAAATGTAAATAAAACGAGTAATTGATGAGATATCAAAGATCTGTTTATTGTGGGTTGAAGATGACACTATACTATTAAGAATGGAACAGAACATCGTTCAGATGGCCACCTCTGGAACGCCGGCACAAATGGAGATGCTGGACTCAATTTTCCATCACTTTTTCACACAAATCTGCCGATATGTCAGCAATGACTCTTTCAATATTGGTCTGGAGCTCCTCCAATGTTGTTGGTTTGTTGCTGTAGACCACTGACTTAACGTACCCCCAGAGAAAAAAGTCTAGGGGCGTTAAATTGCTCGAACGAGGTGGCCAATTGGTTGGGCCGTGTCTTGAAATAACACGGTCTCCAAACTTGGTCTTTAATAAATTGATTGTTTGGCCGGCTGTATGGCTTGTTGGAACCACATATTGTCCACATCAAAATCATCCAATTTGTCCCAAAAATAATCGGTTAACATGCCCCAATAGCAATCGCCGTTGACCGTGACGGCATTTCCTGCATTGTTGAAAAAGAAATAAAGGCCAATGACTCCGCCGGCATGAAAACCAGACCAAACAGTGAGTTTTAATAAATACAAAGGTGACTAGTTGATTTCCTGAGGATTTTCCTTTGCCCAAATGCAACAGTTCTGTTTATTAACAAAACCGTTTAGCCAAAAATGAGCCTCGTCACTCAGGATGATTTTTCGATAAAAATCATTATCCATCTCCATCTTGTCTAAGGCCCAATTAGTGAAATTTCTGCGCAGCAAATGGTCATTCGGCTTCAATTCTTGGGTTAGAACAATCTTATACGGGTGTAGGCCAAGTTCTTTCCGCAAAATCCGCTACAATGTTGTTTGGCTAATCTCCAACTCCTGAGAACGGCGTGAAATCGATTGTTTTGGTTGTTCGGCTACAAAAGCTTGTACATCGCCAATATTATATATAAGCCACTAAAAACCACAGACCGTTTATCCGGACGATTATAACGACCAAAAATCGGAATCAACGCACGTAAAGTTGCGGTGACTGAACTCGAATGTTTGTAATAAATTTTAATAATTTGCAAACGTTGCGCACACGTGTACTTCACCATGATGAAATGGTATAATTTCTCGAACAAATTGACGATTATATATTGAAGCTAACTTCACACATGTTCAAATAGCAGCTATTCAAAACAGGGGCGTCTTTATTGAAGAACCCTTTACATGTAATCTAGAACATTAGTGCCATGTAACAGTGCCAAAGATCTACTTCCCCCACCAACTAGACGTTTATTCTATCATACGTGACAAAAATAAATTGACGTTTATTCTATCATACGTGACAATATTTGAATTTAAAAACTGCTAAACAAGTTTTTTAGTTTAATTTTTTGTATAGCCTAAACTAGACAAAACCAATGCTTAAAATAAATTAAACCAAGCTATCAATAACTATTCCACATTATGAGTACAAGAAAAACACGCTTACCGTTAATCCGCATCCAAATTGTTCAAAAATCTTTGCAAGAATAAGAGAATATAAAACGCAGCGCGATTAACGCTTGTTGCACACTACAAGACATACTGAACCAAGACCACCAACATTTTTTTTGCTAAAAATTACAAAAAACTGTACTGCAAGGTTGTTTCAATACATGCTCGCAACTACAACTTGAAAAACTATACTTGATATAAACTTTTCAGCAATAACAGATCTGATTGAGACAGTATCTAATTGATAAAACCCATCTACACCAATAACGCCACAGCCGTTACTAGGGTGAGAAGTCGGTATGGGACAACCCATGTGGTAAAACAAACACAAACATGTAAAGAAGTAGAGAAAATATTCAGTCGGCAAAAATCCGATTTAGAACCGTCATCTCTAAATAGCAACAACCAATAAACACGTACAAAATAAAACTTTTAGACAATTTCAGCAAGATACCGGATAAAGACAACACTAAACAAAACATAAAAAGAAGCAAAAACTTTTCAACCCTAATAAAGTCTGTTTAATCGTCTGACAGTTTTTTTGGAAAATGATATTTAAGAGTACAATCAACGTCTAATAAAGCAAATAAAAAACGTAATTTTTACTAAAAAAAACCTTCTTTTTAAACACTAAAAGACATAAAACCGGCAAAACCGACAACTATGAAAAAAAATAAAACAAAAAAAAAACGATGACCAACTAAACTGAGTCAGCAGACAACTACAAATTTTTGGCAAACTAGGTCGCTTGCAAACGCTGGAAGTAATAGGGTATAGAAAAAAAAGTTTGCTAAAATGCTAAAGAAATCTTTTCTGAAGAAGAAAATTTTGATTAATGACAATTGACAAAAATCTTGACTAAAAAATTTTTTTTTACCGGTTTTTGTACAATTTTACATAAAACAAATAAAAGATGAATTGAGCATCAACCAAACCAAACCATCACAAAACTACAAAACTTTGGTAAACTAAGTTGTTTGCAAACGCTGCAAATAGTAGGTAATAGAAAAAAATCCAAGTTGGCTAAAAATGGTAAACAAATTTTTAAGGAAATTTTGACTAAAAAAAATCTTAACTGAAAAGAATAAAATGTTTGTTCAGAATTTTTGTTTATCTGTTTTTTGTACAGTTTTACACAAAGCATTCTTAGTTAAAGCGTTATTCTGAGCCATACTGTTCTTGCTACAACATTAAAAAAACCATTCTAGGTAAAAAGTTTGAAAAAGCAACTGCCACTAACAGTGCCGCATTGCTACCACTTACGATGAATCAAGCCCAAGGAGTACTCGGGTTACTTACTTAGTAGCCTTAGAACGTTGTTTAACGCTCTTAATTTTAATCTTTTTGGACATTTTTGAAATTAATCTTTTTGAATCAGCTTTAAACAAAAACATATCTTATAAATGTATTTTTGCAATTTAAAGTCAATTTGAGGTAAAAATAAATATCAAAATTAATGGGTACACCAAACGCAGCAAATGTGTTTAATGTATTAATGATTATTATTTGAGCACAGATAGCCATATTTTTATACTGCAACGTGATAATTTAGAATTGTTTTATTATTTACAAAAGTAGACCAGCAATAAGTAAATATTAATTAAATTATTGACGTTGTGGGTGGTTAAATATTAATTGACATAAGTTGTTTTACAATAGCATTGAACACTGCATTTTTTTTCTCACATAGTTGTTTTTAAGTCGCTTTGTTGTTATTTTCAGATCAACAATGCTAATTTACTTCTTTCAGAATACAGATAGGCAACAAGAACTGCTACCGCTAACTCATAACAAAGTCAAATAATAAAATTTTGTATTGGAAGATTACTATATAACGCATTAGAAATATACTCAAGCCAATTTCACAAACAACAAAAAAGTTAACTTTTAAACCCTTAAAAAAAACGCTAAAAAAAGTGTATACATATAGTAAAGAAAATGCGTCAAAAGTATTCACTCATGTTGTATGGTTCTAGTTTTCACAAGTAATCATACAACTTGAATTTGAACTGTTTTAAGTTATTAATTTCTTTAATTATTTTTGGAAGTTTATTGTACATTTTACTAGACTCATATAATGGACCTCGTTTACTTATATTAAGCCTGTGTATAGAATAGGAATAATTTTGGCGGTTTCTTGTATTAAAGTTGTGTTTGAGATAAAATATTGTTTATATTTAAAATTGTATGTAAGCAATTCATAAATATAGAGACCAGTTAATGTCAAAATGTTAAGTCGACTAAAATAAGTTCTACAAGAGTCAGTGTATCTAATACCGGCAATAATGCGGATTACTTTTTTTGAGTTTTAAATAAATGATTTTAAGAAAAGCTATTTCCAAAAAAGATTAAACCATATCCCAGCAAAAATTCAAAGTGAACGTAGTAGACTGTTTTTAAATTTAATGAATCAACAAGATGGCTCAAAATTCTACACATATAACAGGCCGTGTTTAACCTATTGTTTAGTTTTTTACAATGTTGTTGCCAGTTTAGTGTTGTGAAAACGTAGTTACAAGTTTCGCACGGTTATGAATGCGAGGTGATCAGAGCGTGCGGGCTCGCAGTCGGTAACCTAGTGAGAATAAAACAATGAACAATGATATTTATGTTTATGTAGAAGTGTAAGTGTCAGTCTGTAAACAAGCTGTAACGTGAACACACGAACTTATAAACCTAACTGAATAAATTCTATTTGATACTTGTTTTGTTGGCTGTGAATTATCAACGTTCTGCTACCAGAATTATCAACGCTCTGCTACCAGAATTAACAACAGGTTATGGGCCCAGCACGCTTCCACTGCGCAACAAAACTGTGAAACAGGTTAGTGAAAAACACGTGTTGTAGGACATCTTGGACAGTAAAGTAGTTATCGTTTATTTTTTGTATTTCGTGAGTGTTTCGGGAATAAAATCAACATGTCAGATAAAACAGACATGCCACATTTTGAAAAGCTGAAGGGCTCAAATTGGCCGTTGTGGAAACAATGTATGCTGCAATATTTCAAGGTGAAAAAGCTACTATCGGTGTACGAACGTTCCGATGGAAGTAGCAAAATGGAGGCAAATCGCGAATACCACGCTTATCGTTACATGGGCGGGTCAATGGCTATACACATTGCTCAAATCGAATTGTTGGTTGCAAAATGCAAACGCAGCGGTGACATTAAGTCACCTGAGGACATCATGGTGAAGCTAATGGATAATTTACCAAGAGAATTCTCTACAGTGCATGTGGCATTCCATCTGGCTAGTGACGATAAGAGGACGCCAGATGAACTAAAGAAAATCATACTTGCCGAAGAGGCTCGTGTGAATCCAGAAATGACAGCCGAAGCAATGTTCGTCAAAAAGTCAACAAGGTCCGTGTCGCAAAAACCAAGGAACGTCTCATCAAAGAAAAGGGCAAAATGCTATGGGTGCGGGGAACATGGACACTTCAGACAAGATTGTCCGAAGCGGCAGCACCAGCACCAGCACCAACATGGGGAACATATGCTTCAGCGCGGCGGAGGCAGCGATGGTCAGTGAACGCGATGACAAAGTGTTGTGTGACAGTGGGGCAAGTTGCCACATGTTTAATGAAAAGAAGTGGTTTGTTGATCTGAATGAAGACAGTGAAAAACTAAAATTGGCGGGCAAATATGAACTAGAAGCAGCTGGTCGGGGTTTGGTAACCGCATTGGCAAAAGTTGGAAATAAATGGAAGCAGGTCAACTTCAAAAATGCTATGTACATTCCAACTTTGCGGAAAAATCTGATCAGCACTGGATTATGCCAAAAGGTAGGTGCTAAAATATTTATGGCTGGTAAGGGGGTCAAATTCAACCTAAATGGACATGCCCATCTTGAAGGCATACTCACGACAAGCAACTTGTACGAGATGCAACTAAAGCCGTTGGAATATGAAGCGGCAAATTCGGTAGAAGAAAAACTCATGAGATGGCATCGGAAACTCGGCCATCCGGGTTTGGACCGAATGCGTCAAATGGCTGATACTGGTCAAATTAATATTAAAATTAATGCTAATGCCAAACTGTTTTGTGAAGCGTGTGTATTCGCGAAATCAACAAAGAAATCATTCAAAACCACACAACCACGAAACTATGCAGCAGGTGAATTTCTGCATTCAGACGTAAATGGACCGATGACACACAAAAGCCATGGAGGAAATCGATACTTCGTTAATTTTGTGTGTGACACCACCAATATGACCTTCGTGCACTTCATAAAGAACAAAGATGAAGTGTACGAAAAATTCAAACTAGTGGTAAATCTGATCGAGACTCAAACCGGAAATAAGGTCAAGGTATTGAGAAGCGACAATGGCGGTGAGTACGTCAATCACCGGATGAAGACGTTCATGGCGGATCGAGGCATCAATCATCAAACTACAGCTCCCTACACTCCAGAACAAAACGGGATATCCGAGCGTAAGAATCGTACGATAGTCGAATCAGCAAAAGCAATGCTGTTTGCAGGGGACTTGGAGGAAGGACTGTGGGCTGAGGCTGTATTGACAGCAACGTATCTGGCCAACAGAACTCCATCGAAACGATCCGGAAAGAAATCTGCGTACGAGTTATGGTTTGGCCGGGCACCGCAGAGTGCTCATTTACGTATATTTGGATCAGTTGCATATGAACATATTCCAAAGGAGTTGCGAAAGAAATGGCAAAAGAAAGCGAATAAGCAAATAATGGTTGGGTACGATTCGAACGGTCCGAACTATCGATTGTTAGATCCAATAACAAGAAAGATCTCCATCAGTAAGCATGTTACTTTCAATGAAGAGACTGCAACAAAAGAAACTGATAATCATTGGCCAGCAATCGATTTGAATGATTCGGACGTGGTGAACGAAGAAATTCCGCTAGAAAGAAACGAACCTAATGAACAACCAGAAAGAAACGAACCTGATGAACAACCAGAAAGAAATGAACCTGAAGAAGAAGAAAAACGGTACGAGCTGCGCACCAGAGGCGAAATAAGAAGACCTGCCAGATACGAAGCAAATTCAGTCCAGGCCGACGAACCGACGTCACTCTCTGAAGCCTACAACGGATCTGAGTCAACAAACTGGCGGGGTGCTGTCACGGAAGAAATGAACTCTCAAGAGAAAAATAAAACATGGATTTAAGTTGATCAAGTGCCAACGGGTGCTAAAGTGGTGGACTCGAAATTTGTGCTTAAAAAGAAAATGAACTGTGACGGAAAAATCGAGCGGTTTAAAGCGCGCCTGGTGGCTTGCGGTTTCTCACAACGTAAAGGGATCGATTATCACGAAACATTTGCACCGGTAGTAAGGTATGAAACAGTCAGAATGATGTTAGCATTAACAGCTAGGGAAGACTGGGAACTTGCTCAGTTTGACATTAAAACAGCATTTCTATACGGCGATCTGGAGGAAGAAATTTATATGCGTCTTCCTGAAGAAGTCGCACACAAGCTCGGCCGTATAGTACTACTCAAGAAATCATTGTATGGTCTGAAACAATCCCCACGTCAATGGAACAAATGTTTTGTCACGTTTCTGAAGCAGTACAACTTTATTGAAAACAAAGCAGACCCGTGCATGTACACAGGAAACGTGGATGGCCACATGTTCGTGTTGTTGCTCTATGTTGATGACGGGCTGTTTCTGTCACCCAGCGGAGCTGCGATTGAGATCGTCATGAAAAATCTGAAAGACAGTTTTGAAGTTGTGGTCGGAGCTGGGAAGGTATTTGTGGGTTTGCAAATATATAGAAACCGTGCAAAGAAACAACTAATACTTACTCAAACCAATTACCTAAGGCGAGTGGTTGAAAAATTTAAAATGGAGGACGCGAAGTCAGTATTGGTTCCGGCAGATCCACACACAAAGCTGTGCACCATCGGTGAAGCCGTTGGTCACACGGTACCCTACCGTGAAACGGTTGGATCACTGATGTTTGCGGCATGTGTGACTCGTCCTGACATTATGTATGCAGTAGCTGTCGTCAGTCGTTATGCTGAGAAACCACTGCAAGAACATTGGATGGCGGTCAAAAAGATCATACGATACATCAAAGACACGTCTAGTTACGGGATCATGTACGGCGGCAATGAAACATCTGAAACGATGAAGGCATATTCGGATAGCGATTACGCAGGCGATCCTGATACACGAAAATCCACCAGAGGCTATGTGCTTATCTTTAACGGTGGACCAGTGGCGTGGACATCGCAACGACAACGAATTGTGGCCCTCTCGACAACCGAAGCCAAATACATTGCAGCTAGTGACTGCACCAGAGAAATCATATGGATTCGACGTATTCTGGCTGCAGTGGGGTTCGACGAGCCGGTTGCAACAAGGCTCCATGTGGACAACCAGAGCGCGATCAAGCTCATAAAGAATCCCGAGTTCCACAAGCGCACCAAACACATCGAAGTGCGCTTCCATTTCATCAGAGAAAAATATGAAGATGGACACCTAGACATCATCTACATACCATCAAATCAGCAGCTGGCTGATATACTCACAAAGGCACTACCAAAGGAAAGCTTTCATGAACTCCGAGACGGACTGCAAATCATCGACACATCCGTGAAACATGGAACTGGTGAGAGTGTTGTGAAAACGTAGTTACAAGTTTCGCACGGTTATGAATGCGAGGTGATTAGAGCGTGCGGGCTCGAAGTCGGTAACCTAGTGAGAATAAAACAATGAACAATGATATTTATGTTTATGTAGAAGTGTAAGTGTCAGTCTGTAAACAAGCTGTAACGTAAACACACGAACTTATAAACCTAACTGAATAAATTCTATTTGATACTTGTTTTGTTGGCTGTGAATTATCAACGTTCTGCTACCAGAATTATTAACGCTCTGCTACCAGAATTAACAACATTTAGTTATTCGATCTATTGTAATGCCTAAAAACTGACTAAGTCGACAATAGAAATTTGTATCTTGTCAAGTAAAATTTCTTTAGGTTCAATTGTATTGATATGTGTTGTACTAAATAACACCACTTGTGTTTTTAATGAGTTTAATATTAACCGATTTTCAGTTAGCCAAATTTTGGTTTGATTAAAGATAGTTTTCAAATCAAATACATCGTTTATTATATCACCACTCACCAAAATATTGGTATCATCAGCATAATTTTGGATGGTAATTTTTGTTATTTGGTTTGCAGTTAATAAGTCATATATATACACAACAAATAAAGTAAGTCCAAGAATACTGCCTTGAAGGAACCCTGTTGTTATATACATAAATAAAGAATGTAAACTTTTTGAGGCTACTTTTTGTCGTCTATTAAATAAGTAAGATGTAATTAATTTATGCACTTTTTAACACTTTGAATTCCATAACAATACATTTGATCTAGAAGAGTTTTGTGACTTATGCAATCAAAGACCTTGGACAGGTCTAAGCGTATTGCAAGATTAAATTAATTTATTGTTGAATATCACAAATAAATAAACTAATTAATAACAAATATTGGTTATATAATTAATTAAAAATAAATCTATTTTCTACGTCAACACTCAAGTATTTGTCAAAAGAAAAACTGTTAATTTTTACTCCAATAAATAAATATAAATTGCTAAACCACCCTGTATAGGTGTGTATTAAACTGCTGGCGCCATCTGTAGAATCTGTTATAAAATGTTATGTGTTTTGTTTACTTTAAAATGCAATAGATGGCGCTAAAAATTATATTATTAATTTGATTTTCAATTCAATTATATTACCCTTCTACACATTTATAATGTTAAATAATGCTTAATATTAAAAATCTTTATCATTTCGTAGTTATTTATCAAAAGATAAAAATAATATCAAACACTTTAAAACATAACCTTAATTTTACAATAGTGTAATTATTTGCTAGCTATCTAATATGTTCAAAGAAAGTTTTAAATATTATAAAGCAAAAAAGCCACCCCCTAATTTGAGTGATGTTTTGGATTTTTATAAAGCGGATATAAAGGATGATAAACGGGTAAAGTTTTAATTGACATTTGAGATATTGATTTATTAAATTTTAGTTATTTATGCATTAAAATAACGGCAAATTAATTTTCAATTTAATTTAAATGTGTATGTAGTTTATTTAGTTGATTGAATTATTGAAATTTATTAATATATTTTTAATTATTAAATGTAATCTAAGTTGCCTGCATTTAGGGCGCATTGCTTTACTTCACTGCTTATGTATTGTTGGTTGCATATAGTCAATGTCTACAATTGGATTTATTTTAGTTTAAACTTTCGTGGCTGTAAAAGTTTGTTTAAATGCTATGAAGTATTTGAATTATATTATATATATTTAGTTTAAGTAAATTATTTTAATATAATACGCTTAATTATTTCAGATATTTAAAATAACAACTAATGCTCATCAAAACTTTTTTGGTTTGATTCCTACCGATCAGTGGGAAGTGTATGAAATTAAAAATAATCCAGGTCTTATTTACATTAAAAGTCCGTTTACTAAACTAGGGCAAAGGTATTGGAGCGTAAGGTGTTTAAGGGATTACACTAAGAAACCAAATAAATTGAATATAGATATTCATAATTTAATACCTGAAGATAACGAATGGTGGGAATATTCAAATAATAATAAAGAAATTATGAAAAAGTTGCGTTGGGCAACACTTGGATATCATCATGATTGGGATAGCAAAGTAAGTTAATCATTAATAAACTTTGAAGGCATTTGGTTACAGATTTATGTTCATTTGTAAAATGAAAATTGCATGTACATTTTGACAAAAAATTATAATAAAGTAAGCTACCAAATGTACACTTAAAAATCTCTTGGCGCTTCATCACATGTTCACCATAGGCGTAACTAATTTTTTTTTTAATTAAAATTAAAACTTTGCCATAAAGTGTTTTCCGTTTTATTTTAATTTGTTTTTATCCATTTTCGATTAACATGGTCCAATACACAATTTATTATGTCAAATACTGACTTTTTAATATTTTTAATTAATACTAACCTTTATCCAAACTGTGTTTGTTCTGTGCGCTTATGCTTTAGCGCTTGCTATCATTTTGTGCTCACATTTAATGCATTACTGTGCCAAGCTAAAGTGTATCTACTATACCATCCACGAGATAATACATAAATATGAAATGCATTATTTTTATAATTATTCACTTTTAAGGTTTATTCAGAAGAATCAAAGAACACATTCCCAGATGATTTAAATAAACTATGTTGCTACATAGCAAAAGTCCTCAATTTTGATAATTTTAATGCTGAAGCTGCTATAGTAAATTTCTACCATTTGGATTCCACATTATCAGGCCATACTGATCATTCGGAACAAAACCTTGATGCGCCGTTATTTTCATTCAGTTTTGGAAACACCGCTGTTTTCTTACTTGGTGGCAAAACAATTGATGAAAAACCTACGGCATTGTTTCTACAAAATGGTGACATTGTAGTTATGAGTAAAGAATCCAGGTTGAGTTATCATGGGGTTCCAAAAATTTTAAACTGCGTTACTCAATGTACGAATGAAGAAAATGGTATTGGCCGAGTTAGTGAAGAAATAGATAAGGATTTGTTGAAAAGTTGTAATAATGATTTGTTTTGGGATATTTATGAAGAGTATTTAAGTAGTTCAAGAATTAATATGAATGTAAGACAAGTTTTAAAAAGAGGAGAGAAACGATTGAGTTGATGTAAATTAAATTTTGTTTTAATAAATATATTGTAAATTTAAATTATATTGACCATACCTTACCTACTCTTTTACAGTTTTTAAGTGTGTAAATATGATACAAGTAAATTTACAACCAATAATACAATTTGATGCATAACTTTTTATTATAATTCACTATTTCACTTTGAGATTCTATTCTGCACAGTTATTTTGCGACATCAAAAAGGTTTAGCATTAAATTAAATAGCATTAGTGAAAGCACACTCTCCTAGTAAAAACTTCCGTAAATTTAAATTTATTTTAGATCTTCAACTTGTACTTCTGCTGATTGTTGCTAATAAAAAATAATGTTTTTGTTGCCAGTTGTAGTTTTTCTCTGTACATTAAACAGTTTTTTGTGCTTTACTCCAAACAAACGCGATAAGTTGATAAAGAATAGGTGTAGTTGACATTTCTGCATTTTCCTGGATTAAAACGTTTAGTGAAAACAGTTTCTGGTACTTAAAACATTCTTAATTTTTATCCAGCACATAATAAAAAACCTTGAGTTAAACTGAGCTAGCAATAAATAGTTGGGTAGCCATGTTCTTTCTTCAGTCTCTGGTGAGGCTTAGCGGGGCTGCTTTGGAAAGCAGGATAATTGTGAAGGATTTAGCAATTTAGGAAAGAACGTCTTTCCAATTTATATGTGTAGTACAAACATAGTTTAGATAGTTATTGGGACATCTGTTGTTTGTGTTTTAGAAGCAACGTATAGATAGTTGTGTGTTACCTGGCTTATCCTAAGAATTGCAGCTTCCAAGTTTAGTTACTTTCTGTTTTAGTGAGGGTGTTCAGTGTCTAGAAGGTGCATGGTAACCACTTTTTTGAGGAGACTTTTATCTCATATTTTCTAAACATTTAGAAACAAGTTTAGAATGTGAGATGCAATGCCATATACCGCGTATACGTTTGAAAGCGTAGATATTGTTTTCAGCAAGTGCACCAGTATTGAAGTTCTACCAAGAATAGTCAATTGTCAAAGAGAATGTTATTGCAAGGAGTGATGAATAATACTTTCCAAAGTCAAAAGTTGACTCTCGGTTGGCGTTGAGTATGGTTCAAAAGCGTGGTAAATATTTCTAATGCATGGGTTGTTGTGGAAACTGTTGATTATTGCATATCCATTAGCATAGCGGGGGTTAAATAAATTAGTCGGTTGGTGTGGTGTAGATGCATCTTATTGCAAAAAAACAACATATTCAGTTCGGGTTTGATTGCATCTTAATAAACACTGCCCATATCCGTTTTTTTCCTAGACTTGAAGTGTCTTATGTTTTTTGTCTCTTATTGGCAAAACTTGTGGCGCGGTTTTATTTATTCTGTGGCCACAAATAAGCCAATAAAATGCGCTGCAATCTTCCAAGAACCCTCTTTATTTTTCTGACGTTGTTTTAAACTTTGCCGCGCACTAAAGTTTCTTCACAAATATTAAATTAATCTTTTTGGTCAAGTAAAACATTTAAACAAGTGTCAAACACTTAAGTCACTGTTGATTGCATTATGTCCAATAGTCACATGCTAAGTCACTCAGCACTAAAATTTTGCAGTGGGCATTTGGCTTGGGAGACATTATTTGATCTGGTTTTTGGTAGGATTGTGCTAGGTAGATTGCTTGCAGAAGTCTGTGATTTAGCAGAAGCGGGTGTGAACACCCACACTTAGATTTAGATCTTGTGTTTGTTTCTAGTGAGCTTGTAATGACAACGACTTGAAATTCACAGTATTTTTTTTGAATCTAGCAGTAAATGTTTTTGATTATTATCTAAATTATAGTTGGTCACTTGGGTTGCCTAATGTTTATTCCGTTTAACCTTAAAAAAAAGGTCATATTTTGGAACTTTAATGAGCACGTTGTTTATTGGCATCTTGATAGCAATAAGTGGTTACAATAGGGCATTGTAAGTTGTTTTTTGGCAAGCAACTGCGCACGTTTAATGCGTTGACCGTCAAAAAAATACTCTAAAAAATTCAAATAGATATACCGGTTGCTAAACAAACTGTGTAAAAGCACTACAATGCCACAACTAAAAAGATACTTGTAAAGATAGTAATAATTTATCTGTTTTTAATCTGATTTTAAATTTCTGACTTTCCTATTGCCAGCCAAAACTAATTTTATGCTTATTGCAAAAAATGATGCAACTACCCTATTAAGCTTTTCAGGTGAAATCTTGTTTTTGACAAATGCCTTCTTTAGGTTTCTGCTTTAATAACTGTCAGGTTCCGAAACCTTTAAGCATGTTAGTTACTTTACTTTGGTAAGTTTTGTAATTTTTACTAAAACATGGCAACTCGTTTTGAGTTTGCTTTTGAAATCTAATCCAGGACCTTCAACAGTTATGTCTACATTACCTAGACCTCTTATTTATTAATATTTTAGTGTACTGTATAATACTAGTAATTTTGGGCAACACTCTACGTGTTTCTAAGCAGGCAACTACGCAATTTTAAATGTAATCAACGTGTAATAATACAACTGTAATCATCAAGCATTAACTATACCGGTTGCTAGACAAACTGTGGAAAAACTTTACCACATTTAAAATATACACCAATGAAGACTGACTACTGCACCTCCAAGACTTGCAATAAGAACAGAGTGCAAAAGTGACAATAAACTAACTGAACTTGACTTTTCTGTAGCCTTTAAAGAAAAAAAAAATTGCAAAAGCAATGATTCAGGTTACGTCAAACACAAATAATGATACAAGCTGTGCCAACCACATCAGAAATCATAAGCTTAAAAGTTAAAACACAGAACATGAAGATTTGACTGGAACTAGACTACCAGCCAAAACTTTGCAATGTGTAGGTTGCTTAACTGCCATTTAATGCGCCACAATGTTTCTACATAATAAACAAACAAAAAAAATAACTTAACCAACAGTCCGAGGTAACGTAGAGTTTATTGCATTTGGAAAATTCTTACAGGCTTTCACACAAAAACAAACAAATAAAAACGTTGCAAGCATAGTATTACTGTTTGTAGCATTCTGAAATTTATTGCACCTGTGAAACTTCTCCAAAAACTACCCAAAAACATTTACAATTATGTTATTGTATGCTTTTTGCTACATTATTTCTAGCACGCACCGGAAAGACCTTTTTTTATTTTAGAAAATGCTTACCGCACCACCTTCTTTTGTCTATCGTAAGCATTAACGAGACTACCTACTGTTTTGCCGTGCCTACTTCCTTCTATTCGGCCTCAACTTTTTTTTTCTTTTTTCTTTTGCTTATTATACTTTTTATGGCTGTTGCTATGTGTTGTGTTCTCAGTTAGACTTGCTTTATAGCATAAAGGCCTTGTTACACAGTGCGAGCTATCATCCAAGCTGACCTAGTCAGTTACTGCAGTGCAGCTACTTGCACCGTGGGACCGCATCATATAGGGTCACACGGTGCAAGTAACTGCAACTCAAGTAACTAAATAGGCCAGCTCGGATGCTAGCTGGCAATGTGTAACCAGGTTTTAAGTTTGATTAGGTTTACAGTCGTGATTTTCACGGCCAAGCTGTTGGTCAATTATTTCCTTTCTTTGTGTCATCTGCTACAGTGTAACACCGTGTGCTTGAAGGTATCACTTAGCTTGCAGTATTTGCACTTGCCACTCTCTCTTAGTTTAATTTTGTGCAGACAGCTAGAAAAACACCTATGCCTTTTAAGAAATTGGATGAAGTGGTACTTGGTAGAATTGTGTTTTTGTTTGATTCACGAAAATATTTCCGAAATCAGAAGCTTAGACCATTTGCTCTTCTTCTTCTTTGAGTTCCGATCATAACGGAGAATGGAAACCATCATGAGTATGCGGACTTTGTTGGTGGTACCTGATCTGGATAGTTCAGCAGAAGTTTATTCAAACCACTCTCTTAGTTTTTTGAGCCAGGAAATTCTTCTTCTGCCAATTGACATTTTTTCTTTAATTTTTCCATAAATAATTAATTTTAGGATGTTATACTTGTCTCTTTTTAGAATATGACCAAGATATTCTAATTTTTGCCTTTTTATTGTGTTGGTAATTTCTCTTGTTTTGTTCATTCGGCAAAGTACTTCCACTTGTCGGTCCATATGATTTTAAGCATCCTCCGTTAGCACCATATTTCAAATGCTTCTAGGTTCTCGATGTTGTTTGCCTTGGTGGTCTATGTTTCCATTCCATAAAGGGTGGGGAAGATATAACACTTTAGAATTCTAGTTCTTAGCTCTAGTTTTATGTCGCGGTTACAGAAAATTTTCCGCATTTTTGTGAAAGCATTGCGAGCTATCTCTATTCTGCTTCTGATTTCTTTTGTGTGTTTCGTGTATTTGGTTATCCATGTTCCCAGATATTTGTAACAGGATACCCAGTCTATAGTTTTGTTGTTAATATATACTTGGGGTCTATTATGGTGTGTATTTATGTTTATGTTATTTGAGGTGTTCATGACTTTGGTTTTCTTTATGTTGATGTCTAGACCGTATAGCTTGCAGTGAGTGTTTACTTGTTTGTAGATCCACTAAGTTATCTGCAATTATGCTGGTATCGTCGGCGTATTGTATGTTGTTTATGGTTTGTCTGTTTATGACGATACCTCCCGCTATTTCTGATAATGCTTTTTCAAATATCGCTTTACTATACACGTTAAATAAAAGAGCTGACAACACGCATATCAATGTTTTTCTTTTTTAGTATCTCTAGTGTTACTAATATGATTTTTTTTACCTTCTTCCGTGTATTATCTTCTGGACCTTAGTAATTGGATCAATAGTTAAGCGCTTTTTTCTAAACTTGTATTGTGTGCTAGCAAAGCTTGTTTTTTTTTCCATTTCTTCTTGCAAGCTTTTATTGATAATCTGCTTGTAGAGTTTGCTGGCAGAGCTTAGTAGGCACAAAAATGTGTAAGATTTTTTTTCTCTTTTTTTTCAATGTTTTTCCTCTAGCATCGGCAAATCCCAGTTTTCTACTCTTCTGGAAAAAAATCCGTTTTTGAGGAGCGTATTAAGAAGCATTTTGTGCTGTGTACCGTTATTGCCTTCATTACCTTGGGAATCATCCGGCACTGCAAAGTTCTCGGTTTTATTTTTTTTTTCAATTACTTTCAATTCTTTTGTAGTGGTTTTGAAAATATTCTCTGGATTGCAAATGATGTTTTTTGTTGCTCGAGAAACAATTTTTTTGCCATTATGCGAGTTTTAATCTTTCCGATTTCGATCTTATAGCCAGTATCTCACAAGTCATTGTCCACTTTTCAGCATAGCTTTTTTTTTTCTTGGTGCCTGCTATTGTTTGTTTATAGGTTGTGTGACGCTTTTTGTGCTGCTTTTTTTAAATAAATTTTGTTTGTTGAAGTCTGTACAGTTTTTCTGTTCATTTTAGTTAGCGTCCTTCTTGCTTGCGTGCAGTTGTCTCTGACGTTGGCAGTGTCACTATTCCATCAATATGCGGGTCGTCTTTTAGTATCTGTATTCTTCTTTTTAAACAAAATTTGTTACAGGTTGTTTTGATGTTACTCATTCCTTAACAGTATGGATGTAGTTTATTTTTTCTGTTTGTTCCTCTATCTTGGCGACCGGTTAGTTTTCTAGTTTAACCTTGTAATGCCAGCTTTTCTTTTTACATAGTTTGAACTTGTGAGGGTTTAAGGTAAGTTTCAAACCTATGTTTTTGTGGAAGCTGAGGTTTTTATCTTTACACACTTGTCACTTGTAGACTCTCTTTGTCAGGCTTGTTGAGCTCATCAATAGTAGAAGATTCTTTATTTTTGTGAAAGGTTATTGTGTTTTTATTATTTGAAATTACCAGGTAACACTTTGCAGCCCTTTTTGCAGTTTGGTGTTTTTACAGTTTTTTACCAAGGACCACCAGCTGTGAGATGTTTCATTAAAGTCTCCTCCAATCAGTATATGTTTTTTGTGTTAGGACGTTAAAAGTTAAGAGAAAGTCATCTTTTTTGTTTGAAGACAAAAATGATTATACTTTGTCTGAGTTTTGCAATAAGTATGTGGCTGCATCGGTTTTTAGATTAGTAATTCATTTTTATTGACTATGTTTATTGGTTTTGACACTAGTGCCTATTGTAGACCTTGTTCTGCACATTTGTTGTATAGCAGATCTGTGGTTCTTCTTTCATTTTTAAGATTTACTTCTGTGACATTTATATGCGGTGCGGGTATATTGTTTGTTTGTTTGAAGTTTTTTTAATTGTGGTACTACGGGCGCACTCTTATCCTTTAGCTTTGCAATAATTCTTCTATACTTTGAACTGCTTATTGTTTTTGTTTTGTGTCTAGTTTCTTGGCACAGAGAGCACACTGTTTTGTTGATGCATTGCAAGTTTTACTGCAGCTGTGGCATACTTTAAATCTTTTTCTACACAGTCAACTGTTTTGTGCCCAATATTTCTGCATTTATAGCCCCTTGAGGATTTTTTTTAACTCTTTACCTGTACTATCTTTTTCCGATTTGTTTTTTCTTAATTAATTGGCACGTCGGTTTTGGGTTAAGCATGTTAGATATGTTTATTTTATCTGTTTTAGTTTTATCTCTACTACTTAGTTTATTTTTGAAAACCTTTTTGACGTTGTTTTCTAGAGTGTTCTTGTCAACGTCCATAATCATGATGCTAGACATTTTCTGTCTTACTTTAATATCTGCACCTTACTTTTGTCTAAACGTTTCTTTGAAAGTGTCCGTTATTTTCATCTTTCTTTCTTTTATTTTTAGGTAGACGTTGCCATTGTTAGTTTTGGTCATATGCTTTTTTTAAGTTTGAGGATGATTGTTTCCGTTTTTTTAGTTCATTTTTGTATCAGGTGTTATTAGTATGGCTGGTTTGTCGTTTTATAGTATATTTTGTGTGCAGGTTTTTTCAGCTGTACATGCTGATTTCTAAATTTGTCTTCCGAAAGACTTATTCTATCAAGTTTGTGACTGCACTTGACATCTTGCTTCTTTTATTTTGAGTCGGATTCTTTTTTAGTTTGTGCATGTTTGTCATGTTATTCTCTCCTTTTTTGGTTGCAATTAAGTAAACATACATTTCCGTAACTTTCCTTTATCTCTTTTGCTTTACAATAAGCAGCATTACCAAAAGCGGTCTGCTTTTGGTGATGTTGCATATTGTATCTCTGAGCTTTATCTATCCTTTTTCTAGTGCGTCATTAAACTGCAAATGCTGTTTTAGTAATCGTTTTATGGCGGGGTTGTTTAGATAGTTGCACTTATCTTGTCTACCAGATCCTTTGTTTTGTTTTTGAGTATATATTTAAGAGTGCTTTTACTGCATTTTTTTATGGCCACGTACGGTACGTGACCATAAAAAAATACAAGACATTTTTCTATTTTCTTATAGTAAATAAGTTCATGCTTACTCAATTTTATTTTTTTGTTTTTTTTTCGGATTTTATGCTTTTGTCGTTACTTTTTTCTTCATCATCTCTTATTTAGTCAAGAAAGCATCCTGATTCTTGTGTTTTGTGTTTTTTACTCGTTTCCGTTTACTTTTTTGGCTTGAGATTTGAGTGTTTACGCTCTATTATAACAGATTGTGGCTAAACCAGCAATAAAAAGCAGATAAGAGTTAACTATTCTTTGATTTATTAAAATGGTCAAATCTCTTCTTTAAAACAATATTTTGATTTCATTAAATATCAAGACAATGAGTAAACTACTTGTTGCAAGTTGACATAACCCGGCTCAAGAATATTAAAATGAGTTGTTTTTTTGGGACTAAAACTTAACTTACTAATTCTTATAAAAAATAAAACACCATTTGCGTACCCAGCATCTAAAAAACTTTAAAAACTTTGGACCAGAAAAAACTAACTCCTATAAGACTCACTCTTACAACACTGCTTACTCTACAACTTTGAATCAGTTTAGATTATTGCATTAAAATTTATTTTCCATAATATATTTTAAAATAAAATGATTGAAATTAACAATTAATTGATATTATTATTATTAAATTTTATATTTATTACATTATATTTATTGTTGCAATAAATATTGTAACATCTGAAAAAAAAAAAGAATATTATTTGTGGTAATATTAAACTAGCATTTAATCCTAAGATTACACACCTTGCACAATCACTTTATTAAAACATATATTTACATTACTATTAGTTTGTATCTACATTAGTAGTACTGCAATCACAGTTTGGACCATATTTTCTTTTACAATACATAACCATATTTAAAGCAAAAGCCCACGACACTACATATATTAAAACTGCAAACGTTTTAAACTCCCAATCATATTCCGGCTTGGTTACAATTATAAAAGATATAATTGACCCGACCATTAACCGAATTACCAAAAAGACTAAAATAAAAGCCCATTCTACACAAACATATAAATAAGTTTTATGATACCCAAACGTTCTTATAAACCATCTCATCTGCAGCAAGGGGTTAGTTAATTCCATACCACCCAATGAACAACATGCTACATTTCCACCATACGTTTTTCCTACGTATCTATAAATTGCAAAAATGCTGTAGATGTGATGCAGTATCATCAGTTTAGTTTCAGTTTGATAATATAAACACCAGACTAAATCAAATACAAAATATCCTATGCTGACTAATAAGATGTTGATTTGATGTTCGGTTATAGGTGCTAGTTGTTTGTTGAAAGCCCATCCATCTGCAAAACATTCTGTCACACCAAAAATAGAAATTACTATTCCATGACTCATTGTTACAATCCGATTTGCAAATTCCGGCGTCCGATTTTTCATTACTAAAAGTAGAATAAAGTATACTGAAGTCCATACTATTGATGATGTTATCGTGAAGAAGAATACCATAACCATAATTGAAGTTTTTGGTTTGACTTGCTGCGCTGGAATTGTAGTAAGCTTTGTTAAGTGTCATAACAAACAATTGTCATTGGAAATTTATTTTACAATTTGACTTGAAGTGTAGACGTATTTTTTAAGATTGAAATTTTGTATCCAGAAGAAAGAGGTGAGTACATTTTGATACATTACTTTGCTTAAAATCAATTTCTTTGTATAAATATTTGCTTTGCTTATTGTGACAGATTAATTCTGTTGACAAATTTATAATAGGTTATGCCAGATATAGCACTGAAGTTTTATTGCAGTAATTTATAAATGCGATTTAATAATTACCAACTATGCAAAATTATGATTATTATAAATATGTTTTTATTGCTATTGATTTATTTGTTAATTAAATATTTGATGTCATTTTTTTAAGTTGGGTACAATGTGAGTCTTTTTTAGTTTATAAAATACGGCGTTAAATTTAAATTTAGTTATTTTCTGAAAATATACATTGACGTACAAACTGTTATTTGTTATTTTCAGATAGCTAAGTATGATTTATTATAGTTATTTTTTTATAGTTAAAAATTGTATGTAGGACTACATTAATTTTACCAATTTTATCTAAATGTCAATCATTTATATTTTTGAAATTGACAGTACAGTTAAAGTGAGAAAGTCTGATGAGATAAAACAGTAAATATTGTTTTTAATTTTGTCCGTTATTTTAACCACAGAAAAAAATAATTTTGAGCTAACTTTAGGGTTACAACTCATAAAACGCACATGACATAGAAAAGTGACACAACTAAAAAAAATAAACTCAGAAGTGACATTGATCTATAAAGACTACAAAGTCTACAATACAAAATGGACAATTCCATTTCAAACGGACCAGAGCTAGGGGGGGGGGGGTGTATTGAGAAACTTGCTCATGTATTTTTTTTGGTTTCTATAACTTATTAGTAATATTTTGATCGGTATATGAGGGTATGAAACCCATAAAAAAAAATTCTACGATTTTTTAAAGTTTTTTTGCCGTTTTTTAACTTAATCGCATTTTTTGTTTAAAAACCGCAATTTTAACTCAAAAAAATAAATTTACTAATGAAATCAATCAGAAATTTTCCGTAGAATCCAAATCTGGTGCCATTTTAAGTCTATACCCTGTCTATAAGCCGCAAAAAAAAAACTGTTCAACATTTACTTAAAAATTTTTTTTTTTTTTTTTCTTAAAGTTTATTTGGATTATATTTTTTAAGCTTATTTCAAAAGTTTAACAAAGTCATCTTTTGTTGTTTGAACCAATTTTGGGTCATTTTACTTTTTGTTTGATAGTTTTTGCGCTTGCGCAACACAAATTTAGACTTGATCTATCGGCGCGAAAATTAGAAAATATTATTATTTTTGGCATTCAAACATAAATCTTTCTGGCGCTTATCAAAATTTGATAAAAAAAAGTTTTAAACCACACCATAGTGTGTTTATAATACTTTTTGTGAATATAAAAAATAATTAATTTTTAACGCATTTTTTGTCTGAAAATTTTGTAAACATTTTTTTCTAGATGGACTTTTCTATAGACGGTGAGTACAACCTTGACTATTTTCTATGTAAAATTGTCTCCAGAATTCAAATTTTTAATATTTGGTGTATTGTTCCTCTGAGCGCGGCTAAACGTGCATTTGTAAGAGTTTATGTTGAAGAATAGGCCTACTTTGCAGATTTGCAGAGTTTTAGACTCTTAAAACCCAAATACACAGAACAAATTTATATTTTTCAAATAATTTACATGAAAATACGTCAACTTTGGCAGTTAAAAAAAATGCTCTTTTTTGCCCAGCCCACTGAGAACAAAAACATGGTTTTATGGCTTTTGCGGCTTATTGACAGGGTATAGACTTGAAATGGCTCAGTTATAGAGCGCTAGCGTAGCACGCTAACAGTCCGGGGTTCGATCCCCGAATATGACTAAAATAATAACTTTGCTCTTTATCCACCGGGGTGATTCGGAAGTCACCTAATAAGCCGTTGGTCCCATCAACCCCCTTCATACAAGTCGTAAGACTTCTGGGGCGATGTAAAATAGCTGTAAAACGCGAAATAAAAAAAGAAAGAAATGGCACCAAATTTGGATTCTACGGAAAATTTCTGATTGATTGATTTCATTAGTAAATTTTTTTTTTTTTTAGTTAAATTTGCTGTTTTAAACAAAAAATGCGATTAAGTTAAAAAACGACAAAAAAACTTTAAAAAATCGTAGAATTTTTTTTTATGTGTTACATACTCTCATATACCGATCAAATGACTACTAATAAGTTATAGAAACTAAAAAAAAATACATAAGCAAGTTTTTCAACGCACCCCCCCTAGCTCTGGTCCGTTTGAAATGGAATTGCCCAAATAACGTCACAAATATTATCAAAATTACATTTATTTTGTATTAAAATCCAAGTTGCAATAATAAACTCAGATTAATCTGCAAGAAAATAAAGCAACCTGATTACAATTCTGATAGAAACTTGCATATGGGTAATTCCATTACTTTTTGACTAATTTGAAAAAGTCGACTTTTTTGATTTTGCTCAAATTTTCAGGGATCAAAATATAGATAAAAATATGAGATTCTTAAAATTTTGGACCTTAGAATATTGCCTGTTCAAAATGACACACATTTGAAGGTCAGAAATTTTATAATAAAACGTCTTTTTTAGCTTATTTTGTATCTCAATTTTTGGGCTTTTAGAAAAAGATAAAAAGGTCTACGATGGCTCAATATATTTTTTATTACAGGTACTTTAAAACCCATATTTTTATGTTTAATATCGTGGCAGTCATTTTAATATATTAAACTTCAAACATTATTCTAAAAATAACCGTAAATTTAGCAAAAACGCAAAATTTTGCTTTCTTTAAACGATTCTAACTTTGTTAAAATTTGATTCGCAAGATATAGATTTCCTCATGCTTAATTTCTTTTTAAAGTGACCACACAATATTTATAGAATCAATACGTATACACCATTATTTTGATGCAGGAAGTTGCACATGTTTTTGCGATCTTCAAAACTTGTAATTTTCAGGTCTCGAAAAAACGCTGTCACCCTATGTCGATTTTAGTCAAAATTTTAGTAAATACTCTTCAGACCACAAAAAAAGGTTATTTATATAAAAAATGGTACATCAGGTATTATCAAGAAGCCATTGAGAAAATGCAATTTGTTGTGCTGCGTCGTCTGGTTGTAAGTGTTGTACTTTTGATAATAATAACATTTTCACTAAAAAACGCGTCAAAAAAGTTGCTTTCTGTCAAGAAATCTCAATTGCTACAGCATTACCATTACAGAATTCGTAAACAAAAATGATATCTGCGTATTCTCCGTTGTTGAACAGCATTTTTATCAAATTTTACTAACCAAACCAAAGAAAACTGTTTTAACAAGTATCAAAAGCTTGCATCAATGCACACTTGTTAAAGTAATGTTGTTTTGTTTGTGTTTTTTTGCTAAATAAAAAGTTTTTTAAATATTTTGTATTTGTTGACTATCTCAAAAACAAAGCAAAAAATGATTTAGATTTTCTGAAAAACAATGCCGATTTTGACGATTTTTGAATATAATTTTTTTTTGATAATGCCCAATATATCATTTTTTATATAAATAATCTTTTTTCTAGTAGTATTTACTGAAATTTTGACTGAAATCGACATAAGGTGACAGCGTTTTTTTGGGACTTAAAAATTACAAGTTTTGAAGATCGCGAAAACATGTGCAATTTGCTGCATCAAAGTAGTGCTGAATATGTATTAATTCTATAAGTCTTGTGTAATCACTTTAAAGAAAGATTGAACACAAAAAAATCTAGACCTAGTAGATTAAATTTCTTTAAAATTTGACAAAGTTAGATCGGTTTAAACAAAGCATAATTTTGCAGTTTTACTAAATTTACGGTTTTTTTTTGGAATAATGTTTGAAGCTTGATATAGCAAAATGACTGCCCCAACATTAAATAAACAAATATGGGTTTTAAAGTACACGTAATAAGAAATATTTTAAACCATCGTTCTTATTTTTTTCTAAAGGCCTAACAATTGGGATACAAAAATGTGCGGTTTGCTAATTTTGACAATTTTTGAATATTAAAAAATTCTTGATAATGCCCGATATACCATTTTTTATATAGATAACCTTTTTTCTAGTGCTCTAAAGAGTATTTACTGAAATTTTGACAAAAATCGACATAGGGTGACAGCGCTTATTCGAGAACTGAAAATTACAAGTATTGAAGATCGCAAAAATATGTGCAATTTCCTGCATCAAAATAGTGGTGTATACGTATTGATTCTATAAGTTTTGTATGATCACTTTAAAAAGAGATTATTATACACGAAGAAATCTAGATCTTGTGGATCAAATTTTGTTAAGATTTGACAAAGTTAGAACGGTTTAAAGAAAGTAAAGTTTTGCCATTCTGCAAAATGTACGTTTTTTTTTGGAATAATGTTTGAAGTTTAATATATCAAAATGACTGCCACAATATTAAACATAAAAATATGGATTTTAAAGTACATGTAATAAGAAATAATTTGAACCATCGTGGACCTTTTTATCTTTTTCCAGAAGCCCAAAAATTGAGATACAAAATAAGCTAAAAAAGACGTTTTATTGTGAAATTTCTGACCTTCAAATGTGTGCCATTTTAAACAGGCAATATTCTAAGGTTTTAAATTTTGGGAATCTCATTTTTTTCATCCATATTTTGATCCCTGAAAATTTGAGCAAAATCAAAGAGGTCAACTTTTTCAAACTAGTCGAAAACTAATGGAATTACCCATATATAAATTGTTTTGATTGATTGTAGTTAATTATTTTTTTACAAAGTATGTATGTAATGTAAGTTAAGTTGTAATAAAATTTGCTGCGCTATAAATCTACCTTTTTATAATAACATTTAATTACAACATCTGTTAGTTTTAAAAAAGATCTTAAATGAATCAAAAAATGTAAAAAAAATAAGATGTATTTTAATTTTTTGTTCATTTCTGCAAAGAATTTATTAAAATATTGTGATCTCAAGAAATGTATAGTTAGTTAGTATTATTCAGTTGACATTTATTACTAATTTTGTGCAAAAAATGCAAAACGTTGAAAAGTATTAAACTTTTTTAATATTTTTCAACATGAACTCAGCAATATCTTTAGCACAAAGTGTTTTTCTCACTTTTAAAATACATTAAACATTTTTGGCGCTCACCAGTACTACTTGGGACAAACAAAAAATTGATATTAAATTAAAAAAAAGTACTTCAGCTATTTAAAAAGTCATGAACAACATCCGCCTTTTAGTCATAAACCTAAACTACGGAAAGCAAGCAACTGTTAGAAAAAACTTAAAGAATGCTTGGTCAAAGACAACTATCAGATTTACAATTGTCTGCTTAGCGTTTTAAAACTCTGCGGATTACTATTGCAAACTCTATTATGTGAGCAGGAAAAAAGCATTCTAAGCTAATTTATCAAAAGTTTGATTTCTGTAGCTTTTATGAACCAGTAGGTATTTATATTGTTAGGTTGAAATTGATTGTAGATCAGTTATTGATAAAGTAAGATAAATAGCGCACGCAATTGCTAAACTCTAATACGCAATTCTGTTATTGTTTTGTTAGAGTACTTACATAAATTCCAAAAACACGACTAAAAAATAGTATTGCTTCTTCCAATAACTATAGCAGCACTTTGGCTTAAAAATTTAAAAATGCAAAGTTAAGGTGTTCAGCAAAAAGCAAAACCCACCTACCATCACAGCCGCTAATTATCAGATTAAAGTAGTGAGCATAATACCGGCATGCACACGGTCTAACGCACACAACGCAAGTATAAAAATGATTATTTATTAATCTGTAATTGAGATGTTATTCGCTTAAGTAATTAAAATTTTAAACAGCAACAATATTTTTCTTCTTTTTCTTCTTAATGTAAGACAAACCCTGTTGTTTTCTAATTAATGTGTTTCCTGTGATTGAAATGTTCAAGAGGCTTCTTTTTATTTAGTTTTGCTGTTGAGGTTTCTTTAGCTTGTCTGCTATTGTTCATAGCACATGTGATTCTACTTGATTTGTCCAGCGCACGATGTCTGTGACTTTACATAGTCTACACTGCCGTATGGTAAGACAATAGTTTTAAAGCCTAGTACACACTAGTAGACATGTTGCGCAATTTTGGTTTCTAAGACGTGTTTCTGTTTGATTACGTAGACATGTCTAAAGACCAATCCCCGGCCTGTTGCAAGACTAAAAATTGTAGATCAAAAGTTTCCCGATCAGAATGGGAAACCGCATGCAACGTTAGACATATTGCGCAACATTTTGACAGTGTAGACGTCACTTGGCGTCTAGAGGCGAGACACGTCTCAGTCTGTCTTCAGCTACCGAGTGGTGTGGTTTGGCTGTTTACAGTTATTTTCCAAAGTATCTATAGAGAAACTAAGTGAAGATTACCATGCGCCTTAATGTTTTTGGGATGTTACAAGTTCCAATTACAAAAACAAGATAAAAAGAAAAGTAGCCATGAAATCTCTGGCTTCAAAGCACAATTTGACAGTGGCGGAGAAAAGAAAATCTATAATTTAAAATCATCATTCAACCAGGAGCAAAAAAAAATTTTCTATGGTAGACTGCAATGATAAAACTGAGAAATTCACATCGTAGTGTGGACGCTAGACGAGACAAAAAACGGTGTCTGTAGACGGTCTATAGACAAATTACGCAACATCTAGTCTGCTAGTGTGTACTAGCCTTAAGGATTTTTATTTCTATTGCTTGTAACTTATAGAGCAAGTGCTGTAAGTCATCCTCGTAAATATTGCAACAATTCTAAATTTGTTCTGAATCTTGTATGCAAAGATTTTAGTAAATAATTTTATTGTTCTTGCTTTTGTTAATATAAGCATACTGATACTAGTTTTTTACTGTTTTGGAATTACTCTCTTTAAAAAAAAAGGTTTTTTTTTTGTTATTTTTGTTCTCCATATTTGATCTTCTTGTTTGATACCTTTAGAACCCAGAAACTTTCTGTTTTTCAATTTCTTGATTGCTTTCCTTACCATGTCTTTATCTACTTCTATTCTGTTATCCTCATTTTATCTTCTTGTCTTCTATCTGACTTGGGTTGTTCTGTACATCTGTAGATTTTTGTATAGAGTTTTGAAATGGTTTATTTATATTGATCTAGAATAAGCCTTTCTTGTATGAGCTTGTTAATTAGTTTTTTCTTACTTCTGATTATATTCCACACCTTCTTCTAACCTCCATATAGATAGTGTTTTATGTTTTGAAAATTTCTTCGAAAAACTACATTTTATTCTTGTTATTTTAGTGTTTCTTACTAAGATGCATACTCAGTGCAGTCTAGTATTTTCTAATTTCTTTATAGAAAATAAGCTTTTCGTTTTTTAGCTGCTAGTTTTTTGACCTCTACAGTAAACTAAGGTTTTTTAGAGCATGTGGCGTTTATGTTGATTTTTCTACACCCAAGTGTTTCAAAGACAGTCTCTAACATATTTGTTGTGTTTTTTGACATGCTTCATGTGGGCTATTATTCTAATGTTATCGGTATTTTTTCTATTTTGCCCGCCAGTCGTTTGCTGCATAAATCTTTTATGGCTTTGTTTAAAAAAACTTTCACAATAACTTTTGTCTGGTAGTGTGGTGATATTTTCTTTGCACGCGCAACGTTCATGCCACGTTTGCATAGCACCAGGTTATGATTTCTGCTTATATTAGTTAATTTAAGCAATCCGTTATTTTGTGCTAGGGTTTATATGAGAACAGGTGCTGTTTATGTGTAACTTAATTGTTTAATGTTGACAATTGCTTTATTTCCAATGCCTGCATTAAAATCACACAATCAATAAAGCTTTTTGTTGATATTTTATCTAGCGTTTCTTGTAAGTTTGCATAGATCTGTTCTTGGACTCACACTATAGTTTGCTTTTTATTTTTTATTTATTCCACTGTAGATTAGCATTTAGTTTTTACACGTGGTGTTGCTTTTACTTTTATTTTTAGTTTTAAGGATATTGCAAATGTCAATTTTATGTTTGTTTAGTTTGGTTAGTATTTTTTAGTCTTTCTTATTCCATAACATTATATTTCAGCATGCAATACAAAGTAACTCTGTTTTTTATATTTGTTTTTAATCCGTTTGTTGTTGGTTCTTAAATTGTTTTTTTTTGTTTTCGGTAAGCTGTTAACCTTATCCTAAAACCTTCCTCTTTTATCAGGACTTGAGATCGGCTACTTCGAACGATGAGTTACTTACCTTCCACAGTAAAAGTTAAAAAAAAAACTGCATTTTGGCCGTTGTTGTTAAACCTATCACGATTGGAGATACAAATAAACCTACAGGTTAACTCTTGAAATACTGAAATAAGTTTTTTTTTTTCGAGAATGTTGGAGACGTGTCAAAAGATATGCCAGCAAACGTCTCAATAAAACCAAAATTTCTGATTATAATTTAACTGCCGTTTGCTATAAATTTATTTTGTTGTAAAGCACATTTTTGGTACAACTATCTATCACTAAACCACATATAAATTAACAAGATATAATGAACGACATTGAACAATTAGTATTTTTCAAATTAACAAACCAAGTGAATTGTTTAAAATTAACAAATGATGTATTTTATGTAAATTGGCTTTTCATCTAGTAAGAGACACATACACTTGTGATTCAGGGTATGCACCCATCATCAGTGTGCCTTGCATCTCACTGGTCAAAGAACAGTTTAACGTTTCTCCTAATAGGGGGCATTGCGTTAACACCTTCAAGTAGATTGTTTTTTCTTTGTGTAACCGGTTAACTATTAGTTATCACGTTGCAACGGAGCTCAAACACCTAGATAGATTCAGTTATAGAAAACTAAGACCTACATATTGTTTTTAAGTTAAAAATAAAATTCGTTTTTTTAGAAATTAGTAAAAAAATTAAGTTTAAGTACAGTTTTCTTGTATAAAATTGAAGTTCAAATATTGTTTTTTAGTAAGAAGTTTAAAGTTGATTTTTGCAAAAAAAGTGAAAAATTGAAGTTCAAATATTACTTTTTGTTAAAAATTGAAGTGCAATAAGTTCAAATATTGTTTTTTATAATTGAAGTTTATATATTGTTTTTTTATAGAAAGTTGTTCAAATATTGTTTTTTGTAAGACATTAAATTGTTTTTTGAAAAAAAAAGTAAGAAATTGAAGTTCAAATATGGTTCTTTTATAATTTGAAGTTTATATATTGTTTTTTCTAGAAAATATTGTTTTTTGTATCCTAAAGCTATATACCTATATCAAATATTGTGTTTTGTAGAAAATTGTAGGAAATTAAAGTTCAAATATAGTTTTATGTAAAAAATTGTAATTTATAACCAAGTGAATTTTATTATTACTAAAGCGTTATAAAAAATCAATTTTCTTGTGGCGTTACTAAAGTGTTATGTAGACGACATTTTAGTTGCTATACCTGCTAACAAAAAAGATGAAATCAGTGTTCATTACAAGCTTTAGTTTACAATGAAAATTAATTTGCCAGAATGATGGTAAAATTATAACAAATTAGTATCCAAACAAATTGTGAATTTTTAATCTAATCACAATCTAAATACTAAAATTAATACGTTACAGGCTTACAAACAAAAGATGGTAAATTTAAGTGATGCATAATTTCATCTAGAAAACTTCATCAAGTTCTTGTAGAACAAGTAAATATTTGTTTATATTTTACAGATTCGTAATAAAGATCTATACAATGAAATTAAGATACCATACTCTATAAAATGCTTTGAAAATGTCTAGAGCTACTGCTACATTTTTCCATCTTTGTCTAAAGTAAAATTCCATGTTAGAATTTCTATTGTCAAACGTTTTGATCAAAATGCATATTCAGTCCTATTCTGTAAATTTTGTAGCTAAAGATATTGTTAACTAACAATTTTGTTATGGTGAATATGGTAACAGATTTCTTAACAATAATATTCAGTTTTCCTGTTCACTAAAGTCAATATTGTTAAATATTTTTTTAACAAATTATCTTTATATAAACTACTACTACTTAAAGTTAGCCGCGTCGTAGTTACAAAACCAAGGCAAGTATTAGTAGTAGAAATAGATGCTTTTTAACAAAACCAATTCTTGCTAAGTATAATATTACGTATATGAATATTTAAAAATTAAATGGAAAACCACATAGTAGTTTTAATAAAGTTATTAATTTTATTTATAAGTAATGGAATGTATAATAATATATTATAGACGCTAATACATGAATGAATTAAAATTATTTTAGTAAAGTTATTATATTAATAACAAATGTAAAAACTAATTTACATAATATAATAAACAACATGATACTCAGATACATGATATAATTAAACGTGTATGTAATACATTTATTAAATTATTATGCTCATATTAATTTACATAATTATGTTACGAGTTTAATTATATCATGTAAAATCATATACAAATTTTATTAGGTTTTATTGGAAATATTGATTTTATAGCGTAATATTTTATACTGACTTACAACAGCTTATTTCCTACTTGAAACATATAAAATAAATTATTATAATTTTTATTTCAAGCAATCATACAAGCAAATTATTAGATTAAATAGGTTTTAATAACTACAGTGACCGTGATTGTTAACTTAAAGATTATTCATAACCACAAATTTTTATTTTAACAGTCAAAGAATTCAAAATAAAAATAAAAGAACACTATATATTAAAAAGATCAAAACAAACAAATGAATAAAAATAGATAATACACACAAGAATAATAACAAATAAGATGAATTGGAAACAGCATGGTGCCCCGAAACAAATATTTAGCGACAGCTTTAATGAATACAGATTATTTTCGATGTTGTTAACTTAAGAATTGTACTGAAGTTTTAAACATCGTTAACTTAACTTAAAAATTTGTTTACAGATAGATTAGGCATGATTGAGTATCTGAGATAAAGTCACTTTGTTCTAAAAACAGACAATCTAGAAATTAATAAAGTTTTCTATTTTAGGTTCAACACTTTTGAAAGAAATTATCATTAAATTATCAACGTGAAATTAGAAAACATTTTCAGACAACTAACTCTTAACTAAATTTACTGTTATATACTTATTTAAAAATAGGAAATTGCAGAATAAACAAAATTTTCATTTCTTAACAAAAACCATTAACACTAAAACTTATTCTAACATATTTCTAGTAACGCTATCTCTTAAAACAGTGTCGTTTTGCAAAATACAACACTACAGCGTTTTTCAAGTTGTCATTGATAAAAAAATTATAAATGTTTCTTTTGAGTTTTGATAATATCGGAACTGTATTGTTGTAATTCTTGAAACTTGCATTTATTTACTACTTTTTGAACAATTTATCTTTTATGCACCCTGCAGTTGTTGTGTAAAGTTTTCTAAGGAACATAATTGTAAAACCTTTTTCAAGTTTTAAGTTGAGTAGACATTCTCCGTTATTGTTGTTCTTTTTGGCATATACGTATATCTTTTTGCACAAAAATAGCGTTTTTGCCTTCTTGAGTGATGAAGAGCCTTTATAAACTTATTTGAAAAATCTTTGTTTTATGGTAGGATTCTAGTGGTATACCCAAATTTGATCATCAGTTACAATCCTATAAGAAAAGTTTCTATCTTAAAATAAAACAGTCAAATTCTTTTTGCAAATTTGTTGTTTAGTCAGTTTTTGTTTGGGACTGAACAGTTTGGGTATCTAAAAACACTTAATTCTTATTTTTAATATAATATTCTTATTTTTCTAGCAACAACTAAAACTTTTACTTGGCAGTCAATCAAACACCAAACCTTCAACTTTGTTAATGATTTTGTCAGTTTATGCTTCTAGAGGTTTTTGGCATTTTGGGTTTGAATTTTTTGTCCAATTTGAACTGCTTGCACTAATATTAATTTGAAAATAAGTTTTCATTTTGATAAAACAATGTATAATAGTTGTCTTTTTAAACTTTACTTTTTTTTTTCTTCAGGTGCCTATCCGAATACCGAATGTTGGCAATCAATATAGCTATTTTTACTTTGTTCACAGCAGCAAGGAAGAATTTGGTAGTTGTACTCCCGAACTACTGTCTTAGGTTCTTGAGCCAGGATATACGCCTTCTGCCAGGACCTCTTCTTCCCAACACTTTTCCTTACAGAATCAGTTGTAATAATTCATATCTTTCTTCATTCCTCATAATGTGTCCAAAATACTGCAACTTGCGTGCCTTAATAGTATTAACTACCTTCAGTTCTTTTCCGAAACGTTCAAGGACCCTCGCGTTGATGATATGGTCTTTCCACAAAATTTTTAGAATTCTCCGGTATATCCACATTTTGAAGGCTGATAGTTTTTTGCAGATATCTTCAAACATGGTCCATGCTTCCATTCTATATAAGAGAACCGAATACACGTAATATCTGTCAAATCTCAATTTTGTTTTTATATTTAAGTCATGACTACCGAACACATCTTTCATCTTTATGTAATCTCCGCTGGCTTTTTCAATGCGGCATTTTATTTTTACCAAATGGTCCCACTGATCGTTAATTATGGTATCTAGGTATACTTTGAGACCCGTTGTATTGCCTGACCTTCTGCTTTGAGCTAGATGTTTTGAATTGGCACTTTGCTGATGACCATATACTTTGTTTTTTTTGAAATTCAGGGTTAATCCGTAGATTTTACTTGCGTCCACGACATTGTTCAGTCCTTCTATGCTATGCGCACACATCACAGTATCATCAGCATATCTGATGTTATTGATATATTCACCGTTTAACTGAATGCCAGTATTTACTTCATGGAGCGCCTCCTTAAATATTTCCTCAGAGTATAGATTGAAGAGCATTGGCAATAGTATGCACCTCTGGCGCACACCACGTTGTATGTTAATGTACTCGGTATCCTGTTGTTCATCGACTTTTACGGACGCCAGCTGGTTCCAGTATAGGTTACTAATCACTCTAATATCTTTCTCGTCCAGTCTTATATTTTGTAGAATTTTGATAAGTTTTGGGTGTTGAACCTTATCAAAGGCATTCTGATAATTAATAAAGCATGCAAACACACCACAGTTGACGTCTCTACATCTTTGAAATAGGACCTGTGGTATAGTACTACTGTCATATATAAGATTCAGAAATGATGTCATGATGTCTATACTTTCCTCGCTTAGTACTTTTAACACTTCTAAATGAGTATTATCTGAGCCTACTGCTTTTTCGTATTTGGTTTGCTGGATGGCTTTTCTTACCTCCTTCTTAGCGATAGTGGAACCCGATTCTGCATTATTTGTGTTAGATATTTTTGGTCTTTCATCGCTGAATAGTTCTGTAATGTACTCTTGCCAGGTTTTTAGTTTATCTTCTATCTCAACTATAAGCTATTCTTGGTTGTTCATTAAGCGTCCCGTAGTTCTTCTCCTGCTGCACCCAGCTGCCTCCTTTATCTTCCTATGCATGTTGAAAGCGTCATGCTTAAGCTGTAAGGCTTTAATCTCTTCACATTGATTAGTTAGATGAATGATGCGACTCTGATTTTGCGCCGTAACTCTGTCTGTATTTCTTTATACCTTATTTTCTTGTTCTAAAATTGCTTTCTTTGGTCCATTAGCTTCAAGATCTTTTTGTTCATCCAATGTTTTCGTTCTATTTTTGTTTCCTGTTTTAGATGTCTCTTGCAGTTATAGGTTATTGCTTCTTTTATTGTTTGCCATGTCGCTTGAACATCAGTATTATTAGTTTTTGTTATTATCTGCATTTTTTTGTCTAGTCATCCTCGTACTTGCTCTTTTACGGACTCGATTTTTAACTTAATCATGTCAAGCTTCTTTCTGCAGGTTGTTTTCAGGCTTTTTCTTAGGCGAACTTTGACAGTAGCAACAACAGGATTATGATCCGAATTAATGTCTGCCCCGGGATAGTTTTTGACCATATTAAAACTGTTTCTGTATCTTTTGTTAACTAGGATATAATCAATTTAATTTCTTACTATCTTTTCTGAGTTGTCGGCTGGAGATTTCTAGGTATAGAGTCTTTGAGCTGGAAGTTTGAAAAATGTGTTCAGTCCAAATGGTCCTACACATTCCGCACTTCTGATGGACCCAATTTTGGCATTAAAGTCGCCTATGGTTATAGTAATTCCATGCTTTTTTGTGCTGTTTAGTACTTCCAAGATCTCGCTGTAAAAAGTCTCAATTTTGTTGTCGTCTTTATCTGAAGTTGGTGCGTATACTTGTATGAGATGTATATTGACTGGAGTTGCTGTTAGTTGTACAAGCATCACTCTGTCCGATACGGGTATGAAGTTGTATATACATTTTGCGATACTCTTTGTGATAATCATTCCTACTCCATATTGATGTTGTTTGGTATCATCACCTGAGTGGAATAATGTGTGTCCTTCTATTACGCATGTACCGGCTCCCCTTCATCTCATTTCACTAATGCCTATTAAACCTATATTTATACGGTCCATTTCTTAGATTGCGTTGTTGATTTTTCCTGCTTGGAACATACTTCTTACGTTCCAAGTGCCCATCTTGATAGTTGAGCCATTTGTTTTTAGCCTCCTTTGTTCCTTTGCGGATTGCTTTACAGTGTTTTTCCATTGCACTATCTTTGCTTCCTTCAATATCTTCCCCCCGGAGATCCAATTGGGGGAATTACTCCGGAATTGTTATTTATATTGAACATTTGAAGCCATATTGATTGTACTAGGGATGTCCAGTGGACCTTTAATACAGTGGTTTCCCGTTGCCTTCTGTATTCGTATGCCGTTGACCATCATCGTGGTTCTTCCGCCTTTGTGGTCAATTTCTTAGCTCTACGACTCATCCACCTGCAGCTGTTGGCTGTGCAGAGGGATCTGCTTATACCGGCAGATACTCGGTCGCCAGAGCCTCGTTTGTTATCTAGCAGAGTGTACCACGTGCAGGTGAGGTTGACATTTGAGTTACTGATAATCGAACTCCTTACAACTTTACTTTAAACTATATAAAAATGATAATTAAGATTAAAGTATTTCAAACAAGAGAATTATACAGGTATTTTAAATTTATCAATATCTGAGAATAAGTGACTACTTTCTAAAATATAATTTGCAAAAGTACTATCTACTACTAATCTGAAAAAGCGGTAAAGTTCTTTAAATCTAGTTTTAAATTTTTTTTGCCCTATACATTTAGAACACAAAGCTATAATCGTTTCATCACTAATTACTTCTTATTATTTTAAAATATGCAATTTTTATTTTCAGATAACGTATAATGTCATTAAGAACGAAAGAATCCAAGATGAACATCATTTCCCAAATGACAAACATTAAGATGAAATCAGCGCCACCGGTGATAACTAAGAGCCACCATCATTGCATCAAGTGTTTCCTGGCCAAAAGCATATGGATGGTATCCGTAAATATGTACGATTTTATGGGCCTACTGGACATCTGCCCATGCAACACATTGCACGCCATTAAACCGTACGTTAGTTGTAAACAGTAAATTGTACTTAGAACATTAATATAATACAGTTTTGAAAAATGCAATGTACTAATTAAATATATTTTTATTGCACTCGCTATAGAGAAAATAGGACAATTATAATTAATTATTATTACTTATTAAAGTGGTGGTATACTTTACAAATTAATTATGTAAATCAAATGTATTTTATTTCATCTTGAGTCTTGGTTTCAGACTATAAATTTTAAATGTCCAGACTCATCGGCAACGGCGAAACCATCCCAAATCACTTAGAACTCACCGTCGCTAAATTATTAATACGTCGCAACAATTAATTAATAATGAGCAATAAATCAAGGAATATACATGACAACACACCGGTAACATTAAAACTTTTCAGTGCACCCGATTATGGAATATCAATTAGCTGCAATTTGAAATTAATTTAAACATCGGAACCGTGTTCGTGACAGGTCTCAACAAGTTTAGTGTAGATGTAGGTCAACGTTGATAATGCAATTCCTATTGTCAGTAGATAATTCAATTAATGTACCATCGGTTGTCACTGTCGATTAATTAAATTCTGTTTGCAAATAAATTACGATATGTGGTTAATTTATTTATGTAAAAGAATCGTATTATATTTTTACCTAATTGTTGAATAAATTAATGGTAATGAACTGTGTACGACATTAATTAACGTGTTGACGTGTGTTAAATGAATATTAATTTTAATTGAAAATTTATGGTAATATTTACTGCTAATATTATGTTAATAAATTATTAATGCAGGTTGACAAATGATCTTTGGCGGTATGTTAACAGAGGATATTTTATTATAATTTTATTTTTTATAGAATATTGTTTTTTTTTTATAAATAAACTAATTTTGTTTAATGTAAAGTTGATTTGACATTATTCAATTTTAATTAGTATTGCAGATTAAAATCACATTGTATCCAACAAATTATTATTTGTTATTTAAAACAATGCATAGGGATTTAACTAGAAAAGTGTTCTAAGTCATCAAGCGGTACAGTTTAAGCACAAACCAAGAAAGAACGCCAAAAACAATGTTTTCTACGTATTCGCCGCTGTTATGTACTACAACTTCCATGAATAGGCAATATGTATACTGAGTTATATCTTGCAAAAGCAGATAATGAATGATGCTCTTGTTGGTGGCGTGTTTGTTAATGGTGTCTGATGTAACTTGATCTTAAAATGCCAACACTATACTACGCTTGATTAACACACACTACAATCTTGTAGAAGTACAGCATAACAAATGTATTAAACCAATATTAGTCAAAACTCGCAGAAGGATTGTAATAAACTTTATAATCATATATCAATAAATCAATAACATAAAAGATTTATCTTTTAAGAAAACACTTTTGAGTGATACTAGTTGCATCCAGAACACCATTACAAAGAAACAAAGTGTTTAAGAGAAACGCTTTTGAATTGCTAAAAATAAAGTAGTCAGTTTGAAGGAAATCCATACTACTTCCTGTAAACATGCTACAAAATGATTAGTTTAACTTTTTTTGAAACAAAACATTTTTCAGTTTTGAACTTTTGTTGTAATTAGAAACAACCTCTTGCGTAAAGAATTTGCGTTAAATATTTTTTATTAATTATTGACATAATAAGTGTATAGGCAATAATGTGCTGAAATAATTAGTCCAGCGCACCTACATATCAACGGAATTGTTTTGTTGTGAATAAATCACAAAAATAAAAAATAAATGCTGTTCAACATGGCGTATATTCTCTGAATGAAAGGTAGACATGCATGTTACATAAATGCAATTAATTTAATTCATTCATTAAGACATTACGAGTAATGCATCAAAGTGGTTTGCAGTATCAACTTACTGATGAATAATAATTTACAATTAGAATGTAATTTACACTCATTGTATTATTGTGAAAGCATTATGTATACTCCGTTGACCTTAATTGCTTCTTATCAAAATAGCTACATTAATTTAATTAACTGAACATTGCCAGTATTTATAATTTAATAAGAAAGTTTCTTTCTTAGTTATATGCAAACTTATTCTTAGCACAATATATAATCTACTAAAATGAGTAATACAGTTTTTTCTATACAAAATACACTTTATACAGTTTTAGAAAGAGTTAGATTGACAATTTCAGAATATTTATTATGTAATTGAACATCTGCAATAAAATTTACTAACTAGAAAAAAATCTTGTTCTTTTACAAATTATTCGTATTTTAATCAGCCAACGGTCTCGATAGCTTAGTTTGTAGAGATGTGTACAGTATCAGTTTGCAGTAATAGTAAATGTTAATTAAATTAATAAAAATGTACATCTTAATTCTTCTTTTATTGTTTGAGTGTACAACACAGTGTAAAAGTCTTTATTCACCTATTTGTTGGTATTAAATTTGTAATCACATTTTTATTTGCAATCTATTGAACTAATCTACTTTAAAATGATTAATCTGTAATTTGTAATTAATCTTTGCTTTCCAGATTTTTGTTGTTAGTAATTGTCGTCAAAGTATATGATTTATAGTTGTATACGTTGCAATTAATTAGGTCACCGAGCCGTGTTCATATCGCTCGTTTTGTTATGTCTATGCATAAATTAAGAACAATAGCAATGCGTTATGGTAATTGGCATGGATTGAGACTTCGTTCTGATGATGATTTAAAGGTAGGAAATGTTACAAAAACAAGAAAGCGATTAGTTTGATTCAAGTTGGAAAACAATGCCAGTCGTATTTTCATATTTGACACGGGGATAATTAATCATTTTGGATTGAAGGAAGTCGTATTGTGTGATTTCACTGTTTGCAGATTACAATTTAATGCTCTGAATTTATTTGTGATAATTAAATTATATATAAATAATTTCAATGGCATTGATTATAATGAATAGCAAGCTAATCAAATAATTTAAATGTTAAAGGAAACTGAAATTGTTATACATTGTTTATAGTCAATCAATACAACATATTTAAATGTTTTTGAAAAAATAAATAAGAAACCTGAGAATATTAATATGTGTATGCAAAGTATGTGTGTATCTGTTTTTATGAACAGGATTGTTATATTTTTACTTTGTAACAACTTACACATTAAAAAGAATTAAAAAATAAATAAAAACCCAAACTTTGAATATTAGTAAAGTGTTGCTGTTTACTTAATATGTCACAATAACATAAAAATACCTCTAAATTTCAACCAGTAAAATCGCATTTGGTGAAAATTTTACATAGTTTTTATCCAAATCCTGATTTAGCCAGATTATCTGAGCCAAACAAAGAAGTTTTCTCTACATATATATAGAAGACTAATAATTTTTTTACTTATAAAAAAAGTGGTTCAATTAACCTTGTTTCAAATAACTTCAAACGTAAGGTATATGAAGATTTATAAGTATATATATAAGTATAAAAAATTATTAACGAGAACTTTGGATCAGCTATTTTATCTACTAATGTACAAGTTGTTTAGATTGAGTAACGTTTGGCTATTTGACGTATCTTTAATAATTAGTGAATTTCTCTACTATGAATCACTATACAAACGCCGAGATGACATGCGTTTCATGTATGGATTTGCTGATTGCAATTCATTAAGTTAGTTAATTGCACATTAAACGGTTTTCTGGCCGTAATATCCCCAACCAAAAAATATTCATCAACGTCTTTGTAAAACAAGCACATTAAAGGAAATGGGGCAGAAAAATCAATGACAGTAAAAACAATACAACTGAAACAGAATGTGTTAAACATGATAGAGAAAGATCCAAGTAATTCTACTCAAAAAACTGCCAATACTTTAAATGAAAGTTATTAGAAAGTTTGAAAATTTTTTAAGAGCAATTTGTTGTATTTGCTTTTGCAAACATTAGTTCTAATCTCTTAATTCCTGACACATATTCTTTTTACCGATAAAGCTAGTTTCTCAAAAAATGCATTAAGAAATTTTCATAAAAACCATGCGTAGGAAAATAAAAACCCGCATCAGGTATGTGAAGATTGTTTTCAACATCAGTTTTCTTGAAATGTTTGGGTTAGAATTGTGGGAGACTGGCTAAGTGTATTGCAACTTTTTGGAACACATGCTACTTCAGTTTCTGGATGATGTACCATTAGCAACAAAAATTGCAATGTGGTTTATGCACTATGGTACACCATCACATTTCAGTTTGGTTGTTTGTGATTATTCAACAGCAACATACGGAAATAGCTATATTGGTCGAAGTGGGCCACACGCCTAGGTTTGATTCCTATACTTAAACTCCCTGGATAATTCTTTATGGGGCTATCTGAGCTATCTGAAGTGATTAGTTTACGCTACTCCAGTGAAGAGTTTAGACTACTTGCAAAATCAGATCATTGTTGGGTGTGTTTAAATGAGTTTGGCACTCAATGACGAGAAGATTAAATGCTTGAATCCAAGCTGAAAGAAGTCATTTCAAACATTTATTGTAAATTAAGCAACTTTACATGTACTTTTTTATAATAAAATGTTGTAATTGTCGCAAATTTTGTTCACCCTGTATCTTCAAAACAAAAAAGTTTTTTTAGAAATTATCATGGGACAAACTATTTTTAGAATCGGAAAAGAAATAACTCTTTAAATTTTTGCCGCATGTTTACTTTTTAAGATATTATTATAGAACTAAGTACCAGGAAGTATTGAGTAACCGTAGTATTCATAAAGTTTACCAACGGTATAAGAAACAAATTTGCTTTTCAGCCCAAAATTTACAAAAACCAGAACTTTAGAGAAACAAGCTTTTTCACAAAAATAAATCTCAAGGTCAACCCAAATTTTGATCATAAAAGAATGCAAACATGCTACCCAATGGCACAACGTACTAGTTTAGAGTAATACCGTTCAGACTAATAAACACAACTTTTAGAAATTGATGAACAAAGTTTTAGCCCAATTACTTTGTTAGGTTGCGTTCTTAATTTTTTTAAGACCAATATAAATTACCAACCTAAGGAGGGTCAACAAGCTGATTTGAAAACTGTCCAATGCAAATTTAAAATGAAATAACTTTACCACCAAATCATTACAAAAGACAACCAGCTCATTACTTAACTTTTATTAGAAATTACTCAAAATTTTGGGCATTTGCATCTGGTTACTGAAAAAAATTAGAGACATAACCGTTCTATTGAATTCTTAACAGAAAAGCAAGATGCTTAAACAAGAAACCAAAAAGTGGTCTTGTACGATAGCATGCGATTGATCAATCAACAACAACGCTACCACAACTACAAGTTAAAATGCCAAGCTATAATATGTACAATAAAAAAATAGCAAAATTACTTAAAGACAATAGATTTATTCCACGTAAAGGCATCAAGATACTAGCCTGGCTAAAGCAATAAAATTATTTGACGTCAAAATTTATTAGGTGAATTGTACTACTAAAAACGTTACGATTAACTTGTATATAAAGCACGATAGAGAACAAAATAATTTACTAGACGCCTTGTTGTCTCGACAATCAAATAAAAAACAAATAAAAAAAATTAAGTACGTATACCAGATAGTGCTACTTTAATCTCACACCAAAAGAAAAACAAATCTATTACAGAAAATCTATGCCTGTCTGCTAAAAAAACAAGCAAAACGGAGATTTTATCAGGATTATAACAAGACAAAAAAATTTAACAGTACCACTAATGATACAGAAGCATGTTTTTAAATATTGTTATGAAAAAAAAAACCTAAAATGAAAAGGCAATTTAAGCTTTTTTAATGGCTCTCTCATTGAGTGTACAAAAGGAAGCCTAATAGTTTATTTAAAATTATTTTGTTTGCGTCACCATCAAGAAAAAAAAAATACAAGAACGCCCAAGTACACTATACGCAACCAACATATTTTAGTAAAAATTGCTATTGACTTTGTTGAATCTTACAACGTTATTACAACCGTTTTGCTTTGACGGTAATAATTATAAAGACTCGGTGGACCAAAGCTTTTACAATACTAGCCAATACCAGCAAAAAACGTACAGTCTTCTGGTTCATACATTTGTCCTACTTCTTAATTAACCCGGTAGAACGTCAATATAAAAAGCGGAAGAAGTTTCTACGGATTCTTCTTGCAAAAAGTCTACAATGGATTAAGATAAAACAATTTCTCTTGTTTTGTTTTAGCACCAGCAACACACCAACAAAGCTACCAATTTGATACTCAAATAAACTCTGCTAGAAACAAACTTAACCGAGATTTGCATTTTGCACTTAGAGTTTGTTCTAAAATTAATTAGATCAAAAGTTTGAATAGAAAGAGACACTATGAAAGATCTTAACGTAAAAAATCAACTGCCGTTTTGTATGCAATCTGCGCTTAAACTAAGTCTATGCAATATATGAAAAACCCGGAAAAAGCTGTTTATGTTTGAGTTACAGAAACAAACAAGAACAACAATGCAAGTTTTTTGTTTAAACTACTTGAAAAGTTATAAAAATATTTTTTTCCGATGGACAAAATTTTTTCACAAAATAGTACTTTTGATCTTGTTTGCAAATAATGAATTTAATTTTCTCTAGTTCATACACTAACAAACAATATAGGTTTAATTTTGGATTTTGCTGTTAGAACGTTTGGTATGCTTAACGAAACAAAAAACTCTATTAAGATATTGTGTAGTTTAGAATTTTCCTGGATTTTGTCTAGAAACTGCAATAGTAATTTTTTGCAATTAGTTTTACGTTGAAAGATTGTTGAACAATAATGTGAAACCATAAAATAAATTATAATTAACCGCCCTTTTTTAATTTTAAATAAATTGAAAATAAAAGCTGCCGCACAAATTGAATCTTTTTTCATTTGGTTTTGAAAAAACTCTACCAGCTTGTGTGTTGTGTGTCTCAACAAACCTTCTGCAGACTTTAAATATTTTTGGTTTTTTGTTTTAACCGTTTTTTTGAGTTGTGGTTTCTGATTTGTTTTTTTTTTAACTCAATGCACACAATTATTCTTTTAACAAACTTTTTTGCAGTTTTTTTGTTAACCTTTTTGGCTACCTTAGTTTTTATCCATTTTTCTCCTCTTTATATGCTACCTATTATATTTAAAAATTACATTTTCCGCAATATTTTCACTATCACAATATCTGCTATCCTCTCATATTTTGAACTTATGTAAATAAGCTTTAAACCATCTGTGGTTACTTAAGAACTAGATTAGGTAGTAGTCACTTTTTATGTTTCTTTGTCCACTTCGGTATATCTTTAATCAATAGTTTTGTTCATTTTGTTTTGCCTCTATTTTTTGCTTTTTTTATAGTATTTTTTTGTAGATCTTTTTGTTGTCTTTGTTTTGAGCGCGTTTTTTTCTACTATATGATTTATTGACATTACTGATGCTATGATCATAACCGCACTCTTTCTTAGATTTGAGCTCCGTACATCATCACCGAGTGTGTAACTAAGTATAATAGTCTTTTTTTAATTGATAACGGGTCGTTAATGCTTGGCATTAGTTGGCCAGCTTTTTCCGTAATTTTGTTAATATGCTCTTTTATTTTGAGTTGTCTGTTAAAACCAAATCCCTAAGTACTTAACTGCTTTTTTTGCTTTAATTTTTGCATTTCCAGTTTTTTAACTGCCACTCTAAAAAAATAATGTATTAAGTAAGCATTATACTAGGTAAAATTTTATCTGAACGTTGTTTAGTTTAAGCTATTTTACTGTTTTTTTACTCTACATCACTTAGTTTTAAGTTTTTCTATTTCTTTTATAATACTAGATTTAAGTTTGAGCTTTTTGCCACAATTTTATAACCTAAGCCTCACACATCATTCTCTACTTCTTTTTTGCAACCATAATTGCATACTTATAAGCGTTACTTGCCATGGTATAAGTCCCTTTTATTTGTTTATTTTACCAGTATATTTTTTTTAGTTTGTATTTTTTTTTTTCAAAAAACAGCTGCATATTTGTATTTACCTAGTGCAGATACCAGTAAGTAAGTAAGTAAGTAAGTATGTGTTTTATTCAAAACTTTAAAAAAAGTGTAAACATTAGAGACAGACCCATTTTTATAAGTTGGATTTTTATTTTTAAAATAAAATAGTACACTCTCACATAGAAATAAGTTAAATAAATCTTTGTATTTTTTAATTCTTACTTTTCAACCTATTTGTTTACTTTTCATCTTTTATATTTTCATACTTCGATTCCGAGCATATCGTTAGATCTATAAATGATGCCGGTTTTATACAATCATTTACTATTATCATATTCTTAATTGCTAACCACTTTGTTATTCTTACATCATTAGAATCATTTTTTTTGTCTCTACAATTTAGCTTTTGCATTGTAGTTTCTAACTATGGCAACTTTTTTGTTTTGTGTTTTAATACTTTTAGTTAGCTCTAGTAGATACTTTTTAAATTCTTGTGATCTCCTTCTCCTTACATTAATTTAAAAAGTTTACATTTACTGTTGTTTATTTTTCTCATTTCCTTTAGCATTTTTTTATATGCCAAGCACCTTTTCTCATTCTTTGATATAAGAACTGTGACACATTGCTTCATTTGGGCAAATCTTTACCGTATGGCCTATCTCACCACACTTCCATCCATCATTACTTTCTTTGGTATTTCTATTCTATGCAAAAGTTGTAATACCTGAACAGAGATACAAACTTTTTGAGTCTATTTTTTATCCATCTTACTTTAAATTTGATTTATTTTTATTCATTTTATTTCAACACTATACTTATCAGGTATCTTTTCCATCAGTTTTGCGCATAGCTTTTTATATCTCTCATTCTTTTGCTGTTGCAGTATTGTGTAGATTTATCAGAGTACATGACTTCTTACCTGAAGAACACACAAATGATACTGGAACTTAGAACTAAAACCAGCCGGTCAATTACCAGTAACAAATAATAAAAAAAAAAAAAACATTGGCTACACTATCACTATCATGGGTATGTTATACCCCTTGAACAAAACAGCAATCAATCATTCTGATAGTGACCAACCAAAACTATGTTTTTTTTACACTTTAATCAAAAATTTATTGTGTTTTTTCCTTTGTTCAAAACCAACACTTTGGTTTTCTTTAAATCAAATCTAAATATTAAGTTTTTTTAGCTTTTTTTTTTTAATTGCGATCTAGGAGAAGATTTTCTAGTCTAAGTGTGGGGCTTGCACCCACTAAACCTCCTTCCACTTGGCGACTTATCTGCATTTCTGAAACTGCTAGCATATCTATAGAAGTATTCGCATAGCTTTATGCTAGCATCTTAGATGTTAAAATTTCTGTCGTTCTCTTTGTCCTTCGCTTGCAAGATTTGTTGTACGTATACTTTGATTTTATTTCATGTGTCTATGTTTGGCAACATGGTATCTATAATATTGTCTGGTGTTGTTCTTGTGTCTATTTCCTCTTATAATTCTAGCTTTTTCTCTAGAAACGTTTGGCAGTTGAAAAGTGCATGTTCAAGCTTATTCACCTCTAGGCATTTATTGCACATACTGTTTTTAATGATGTGGAATCTTTTGAGGTACGTTTTAAAGCATCCGTGCCCGTTTAAGCATTGGGTTAGAAAGTAGTCAACTTTTCCGTGTTTCCTGTTGACCTATTTTGGGAGGTTTTTTATTAATTTTTTGCCTTTGCCGAGTTTTTCAATTATGTCTCTTTTCATGGCGTTTTCCTTTATTTGTTTTTTCTTTAAGTGATTTTGTTTATAAGTTTTGCTTTTCTGTTTTACTTGTATCTCTATAGACATAAATAAATAACTTGCTATTGCAAAAATAGCTTTTGTAAATATTGTCCTGTATTTGCTGACAGTTCTAATTGCCAACCTTCTTTGCTGCCTACTTAGAAGACTTTTGTAGCTTTTGTACTTGAATGCATTTTATCATATTTGGGCTCCGTAGAGCATTATAGAATGAGCTACACTGGATAGTATTTTTCTTTTTGACTCCGACAGTCCTCTGATGCTAGGCATTATCGTGATTAGTGCGGTTGTTATTTTGTTTGATTTTGCTTTTATTTGGGTGTTGTGATTGTACCAGATCCCCAGATACTTTATTAACTAGTCATAATCTCAGTTTTGCCCACCTTAATCACTGTATCTTTTTTCTTCCATACAGAGTTGTTGTTTCCGTTTTTATTTTCTGATATTTGTAACCCTAATTTTTCAATTTTATTCCTTACTTGTTTTAGTGTCAGGTTGGTTCTGTCAGTGATTTCTTTTTTGTTTTTGCCTGTAATAATAATCCTTGTGTCGTAAACTATTCCAAAAGTGTTTATTAGGCATAATTGCCATAATTCCCATACCACACCAACACTTTTAAAAATTTAGCGTTTTTGAACTTATTGTTAATTACTTTCAAAATTCTTTTGAAATTTTGTAAACTTTTCTTAAAAGTTTTGTTTAAAGCATTTTTATGACTTCCATGGTTTCCTTAACTTTCATGTTTCCGTTTTTATTTAGCTCCTTCACTATTGTTTTCCTGAACATAAGAAGCAGTTCCATGCTAACCTAACCTAACCTAACTTTCCATTATATTTCCATTTTAGTTTTCATTTTAACATCTGCTTGTTTCAATTTGAAATAAATATTTTTGTGCATGTTTCTTACATTTGCTACTGTTAGTTGTAGATCTGCCATCCAGTCAAGTATCTTTTCACCTCTTTTGTCATTTTGTTTGGCACCTCATATTGTTGCTTTTGAATTGAGGTCCCTTGCTATAATGGTGTGTTTTTTTGTGGTAACCAGTATATGCGTACAGCACGTAGTTTTTGAGTTCAACCCATACAAAGCCTTCTTGATTTTGGTCTTACATGATAACCTCAGTCTCTTTAATGTATATTGCTGCATCTAGTTCTTTGTCTGTAATCTATTTCCTATTTTTAACCATGTTTTTGTTTGGTTCTGCTATGATACTTATGCCTACGTTATTTTCTATTGCGGTGTTGCTTTTCTTCTACCTAGATTGGTTTGTAGTACTTTTGTTTTTTAAGCTTAAAGACTGTAAAATTTAACATGTTTAAACATAAATATATGATAAAAATGCTTTAGCTAAAAATATAACACACTATAAATTAAAACCAATATACTGACCAAAAACCCAATGTTTTAGTCAAAAAATACAGTATATTTTTTATCAAAACAAAACTTCTCAAAAGTCTAAAAATTGGCCGAGCAAAACTCGAAATCAAAACTCAAATTTTGGTCGGACACTATACTTCACATGGTACTAAAACATTGTAACTGAGACACAAGTGTGTACGCGTATTAGAAAGTAAACCGGATGAGCAAAACAATATAATTTTAGCTTCAAATGGTGTTAACCTCTAATCAACAAACATTAGCTAGCTCGACAGAGTGTGAGAAAAATATTAAAAGCCCGGTCTGCAGCGGGAATTCCAGACGTTCTTAGGTCTACTTCTTGATTGACAATATTGCACAAATAGATTTGAATGGTGCATGCAAAAGCAACAATAAACCTATAACTAAACAACAACAAGTCTGTTACTGCACTGGACTTATGACAGTCGCAAAAGAGTGAGACTTTGAAGTAAACTTCAAAATTTTTAATTTGTTATTAAAACACATGCCGCTTATACTAAACTATAGTTTAGATAGCAATATCATACGTTAGTTGGTCTTTTTTTAGTTTTTCTAGAAAAACAACTCCATTTTCAGCAAAATAAAGCACACATAGTTCTGTGATTGTGCTCAAATTACTCTGCTTTTATTGTTTTTAAGACTAATTGTCTGAACATGATTGTATTGTATTGGTTTTACACATCATAGATTGATTGATTATTAGTTCATTTTTAAATTTAAATTTGTGTTTATTATAAATTGGTAATTTCGTGTTTTTTTGCAATATATATTAATTTTGTTAAATTTATATTTTATTAAGTTTTCAAAGTTAGAAAATTGTAACATAATATAATTCCATTAATTTAAAAATATAACAAAACAAAAAATTACAATAATTGTTTAAATTTTAAAATCTGCTCATGCAAAGCCGAACATGTAGCTAAAAGCATAACAGCTGGATTGAATACATTAGATGAACTATAATACCATATTTGCAACAAACAAACCTTCTAACTTGCACAAAAAATCCATTTATGACCACCTGCCATGATTCTTACATATAATTTTGTTTTGTTCTGTTTTTAATTAGTCTTGAATTACAGTATTACTTATTAATAGACATTTTATCGATTAATATGAATATGATCAAAAACTACCGTTAGTTCACATAATAATTTATGCATTCAAGCATTTGATTTGTTGTCTGTAATGGGCCGCGAGGAAGGTTGTTGTTGTCGGTAGCCGCGGCGACAATTTATAGTGAATAAAACGTGTCCGTGCGAGCTTGTCCGATATTTTTGTGGTGCGCCGAGAAGACAAGCAACAGGAATTGTTGACCTCAGAAACTATGAAGATGAATGTGTGCGACTCCGTACTGATGTTAGTTGATGTCGCTGTGTAGAGGTGGTCTCCGATTAAAAAACAATAACCACTTGTCTTGTACATTGCTCGGATGCTACACACTTTATGGAGAATCTGATTTACTCATCCCCTTCCACTATGAATTTTAAATACGATTCTAATTAAAAACATTCGTAGAATCCTGCTATAAATCAAAAGGGGAAATAGTAAATAAGCGAAGATGCGTATCGGCATTCCTCACAAAATTTCATCTCGTTTAAAGATTTATAACGGGAATAGCAAATAATGAAGTAGTAACTGCATTACCGACATGCTTAGATGCTTATCTGTTTTACAATATATTGCAAATTGTGCAATTATTATAAAATGGTCAGTGTTGTAACTTATTTGACAAATAAAAAATGTCTATTCTAATTTGTAAACTAATTTCTAAGCTATTTACAATTCTAAAATTGCTTTTACACAAAGTTAATATAGTATTAAGGCCCCTAGAGGCGCAATGAAGTCAAACATAATATTTCTACAAAATTAATTTAAGTAGATGATAAAATCCTAAACAATGTTTATCTTTAAGAGCTAAAATCTCATCAACATTTTAAGGATCAAATTAGCTAACAACACGGATTTGGCCTGAAAAATCTGTTTATTTAGTTTTATAGGGGTTGATAAAGCAACTTAATCTATTCATTACATTACATCGTATTATTAAATATTCAGTTAAAGGGGGAAAAGAAAATCAGTAAATTTTAACGAAGATATTTCATTAATGAGTTTCGAATGCGATTAAAAGATTGTTAGCGGAACAAGGTGGGCGTTTAAATATTTGATGGAGGCTTGTATCAAAATATTGCTCCTCTCTCGTTCTTAATCTGTATTAACGGCGCTAGGGAGAAGGTTGGTAATTAAAACCGCGAACTTGTACCATTAGTGCAATCAACCCTCTCATCTGCCTTCTCACAAAGTTCCACCACACTTGTCGGAGTTCAAAGAAGCAAGGAACGCTATTGTCGGGATTCTATTTATGATACATTAAGTTGTTATCAGACGGTGGGGGGTTAAGGAATGCTGATCTGGAATTTGAACAATTGATATAATCAAAGTATTATAATTAAAATATGTTTAAATTATAATTTCAATGATTTTAATTGACGTATTGTACAGTTAATCGCCACAATTATATCGGTTTGGGAATAATTTGTACTTTGAAATGTGTGGCGTCAGCATAATGTCCAATTTCTATACACTTCCCCTATGTCTGTCTATTTTGCTTTATCCGGGGAATGCCACTCTGAAAATCTAATCTTGGAATAGTGGTTTCAATCGCATTGAATCGAGTATATGTCAGTGTCCCTAAAATCGATTACTTATGGCCTGTTTAGCCCTGTGTAGTAGCAAAACGGGTTGAATTTGAACCCCGCGTCTGTCCCGGCCACGCAACCCGTTAGATCTGTCGTGCAGGGCGCTAGACGGGGGTGTTCCGCTAAATTAATGTGGGCAAATTTGCCAGCGGGATGTGTCTAGTGCATTTGGGCCAATTTGGTTGTTTATTGAGGTGAGCGTTGCCGGGACCAGGATTAGAAGAGAGACTCGCTTGCGTTTAATTTGAAATTAATTTACGGGCTTGCCTTGAGATACACAGGGTTATATCTGTTTCTAAAAGTGGGGACGACGGCGGCTGCGGTTTGGTCTCGTGGCCCCCCTCACTGGGGATGTTCTATGTTACTAGGGTCGAAATGGGCAAACCGCAGCTAGGGCTACGTATTTAACACCTCGAACAGAATCTATCAATGCCTACGTTAATAATTAATTTGAATGGTTTTTTAAGCAATTAATCAGGGGAATAGAATTTCTGTTCCAGTTATGAATTCTCTCAAACTTAATAAGAAACATGTTAAACATTTACAATTCAGATTGTTGAAAAAAATGATATGAACAAAATTATAAGTAATTTAAGTTTTAGTTAGCTTTTAGTTATGGGTAGGTATATTATTATATTTATCTAAGAATAGATATCTGCTTGTCTTATCTATACATTTAGATACGTTTGTTTAGAAGAACGTGTTCTATTAAAATTTAGACAATGTTTTTAATTTGTATTAAAAAAATGTAGTAAGTAGTTAAAATTTATTTATAATATTTTATGTATTATTTGCCCAGGATGTGGTAAACGGTGCCAGTATTCAAGGTTGGCTGGATGCTTTGCAGGATTTCAAGAATAAGTTATTAATGAGGCATCAAAAACAAAAGTTTTAATAAATAAATATTTAAACATTTTTTTAGTAATGCATGTTCAGAAAATATAAAAAAAGTCAAACATGTGCTATCGAGATAATTTTACATAGCAAGCAACACAATTAAATTAAACTAAATTAAATTTTAAAGTAAGTTGCATATATAACCACTAGCAAACTGAGCTACAGCACCAGCAATGGTTGGACGGCATATCTTAGATAGAATTTTGCATTGCTCAACCGGCTAGAAACTCTCTTGTTATTTAATTCTGTTTAATTCCTTCTAGTTGTGTCCTTTTTTCCTATTCCTTGCATGCTATGGTCTTCTTCACAAAGTTGTAGATGTGGGCTTAGTTGTTCTTAGATATAGTCATCAGGTCTATCAGGCTATTTATTTATAGACTTTTACCTATTGCTGCTTTTGCTTCCCGCCTTCCCGCCTTCCAAGCTGCCAGCGTTTGCAAGTAAAGATTGTGTGCTCGGAGAAGTCTTGCGCACCGCAGTAGTGGCAGGCGTTGTCAACGGTTTTTTCAATCTTTTTAGTGTAGGTCTCAAAATTGCCGTAGCATAACAGAAATTGCGTTAAGAAGTAGTCCGTGTTGCTATGAGGACATCTACTTCAGGTCCCAATGTTTGAGATTAGCCTGTTTGTCCATTGAGCAATGTCGTGCGTGTCATTCCATTTTTGCTGCCTCGTTTTCTTTACGCTGTAGGCTGTTTTTCGCTCTGCTTTTCTGGCACTATACCTGTCTTCTAGTTCCAACACCTTTAACTTGATTGGTGGGACCGCTGCTAACACGCACGCTGCGTTAGCACTGACTGTCCTGTATCCGCTAATCACTATCAGCAGAACTTTTCTTTGTGTCGAGTCAGCGCGGTCAAGTGCTTTTTTACCTTAAGTGCTCTCTTCCACACAAGAGCCTCGTAAGTTAATATAAACTGAACCACCGCGTAGTAAACCATCCTTTTCCTGGCCCTTTGGCTATTAACGTTCGGCAAGATCTTTGTCAGTGCCTTTCTCACCAAGTTTATCTTGTGGTGTTTGCGTCCAGTCAGACCAATAGGATTTTACTGTCTTTTTAGGCTTGATCTACTGTTTTCTAAGGGCAAAAACTACTTCTAGCCTGTTTTTGTACATCCACCCGTCCACAATCACCAGGGTCTTCGTTGCTGCTTTTTGGAGCCTCACAACCCCGTTTTTCCTGACAACTACCGCCAGATCATCGACGCATGACACTATCCTATATTCCTTTGGAATCTCTAACATAAGTATTCAGTCGTACAGTACGTTCTATAATTTCTGCCCGAGAACCCTGCGGTACAACCTGCGTCAGCTTTCTCTTCTCCCCCGTTGCAATGAGTAGCGTTCTCTCACCCATGTAGGTGTCCAAGATGTACAAAAAATACCTGTATAATTGCCGTCTACGCATTGTCCCTGTTTTCAAATAGCTTCTTCAACCTCATAATGGCGTCCACTATTAAGAGATTCTTTCTAAATTTGTATTGGGTGTCCAAAATCGCCCCTTTCTTTTCAATCTCCTCCTTGAGCCTCTTCTTAGGTGTTCAAAAGTTTTTCCAGACACGCTTAACAGTTTGAAATTTATTGGGCTCTTTTTGGATCAGCACAACTTTTGCTTTTTTCTGTCTCTAACCTAACTTAACCTTTTTTTTTTCTGAGGAGGTGGAAAATCTTTTATAAGACACCCTAAGAGAATATTGATGTCAACAGCGGTAAGAGGAAAAATAGATATAATAATAGTGATTGAACCAAATAAAATCAAACTAAGTGGGGAGTGGATAAAAGATAAGGACTCAGGCGCAGCTATCCTAGCAAGGGGTAAGTGTAGAGATAAAGTAGAAAAATGGGAAACACCCAAGAAGAGAATAGTGTGGGCCGATATAGGAAGTTTGATAGTATACAGCTGTTACATCAGTTCAAACTGCAAAATAGAATATTATCAGAAGTAGATAGAAGAACTAGAACACAGCTTGAAAAAACAAAGAAGCAAACAAATTCTGATAAGAGGCGATTTTAACGCAAAATTGCTAAGATGGGGATGGACCAAGTGCGACAGAAAAGGCAAAATCCTTAAGAAGATGATAGCAGCCGTAAATCATACAATATGCAACTAAAGAGATAAACCAACGTTTGTAAGAAGAAGATCCAAAGTATACATTGACATTACCATAGCAACATGGAAAACGGCTGGAGTAGTAAGGAGCTGAACAGTGACAAAAGAAGAATTGCTAAGTTTACATAAGTACATACAATACAGCACAAACGGAAAAAGGAAAAAGGAAAACAAAAAAGAAAGGAAATGGAACATAAAAAAGATAGACAGAGTCAGATTCTTACTGACTAAAAACACCTTTCTCTCTTCTTGTCTTAATAACGATTTTTCTTCATCTCGGAATTGTATTTAAATATTACGTCATAGTAGAGGTTCCCGTGCGCCAGTTTTCAGACGCAATTGCAGTTTTTGAAGAACACACGTTTACATAAATTTGACACCACCAATTTTTTTTTATTGCGATTTTGTTTGCATTTTTTTTTTGTGGTTCTGGTTGTTAGTCTTATTGTAGGCGCGCACATATTATACATATTTTTGACAAAACAGTTCACAAAACATACATAACAAATGAATTTACATTTACCGAAAACATTAACGACTAGCTACGGCCCCACTCCTTGCCCGTTTCATTTACACTACACCATGAAGCTAACTCCCTCTCTTTTTTCTTTTTCATACGTAGCATGGACTCTATTATGGTGGTCACAATGTCCTAATTGCACACCGAAGACAGCATTACTACCACCGTATTATCCCGGTTCAAGCTCTCTTCCATCAGTTTCATTCTTGTTTTTTTCCAAACATCTCTTGCAATGGAACACTGGTGTGCTCAACCGTATCCCTTTGCCCACAGTACAGACATTCATCACTTTTAATCAATTTTATCTAATGCAGGTACGCCCGGAAACAATCATGTCCTGTTAGTTCCTACGTATGATACTAGTGTACACCATAGCCGCGACCCACCCAACGCCTCACGTCTTCGATGAACCGTCTGGACCATGCCGGTTCTCTACCTCACTCAACACGCATTCCTCCAAACTCTTTTGACATTCTTCCCACATCTATTTTTCCTCTTCACACTTAGTAAGGCGACCTACCCAGACCGCTGTCTTTACTTGCACCACAAGATCTAACGGCTTCGTTCCTGCCACAACCAAAAAGCCCGCCATCGGCGCTGTCCTGTATGCGCTGCAGACCCTCTGGCAACACCTTCTCTGTGCTTTTTGTTGTTGCACATG